>JADHYT010000259.1:0-33066 GCA_027604725.1 Entophlyctis luteolus
GGCTGTGTTAGAGTTTCATCAACACTGTCCAGATAAGCCAGCACCAGTTGGAACCCAGCACCTAAGGGGGGGATGATGTCATGAATGGCACATTGGCAGTGACTCATTTGGAGTCACAAACAGTGACACATTGTGTGGTTGCTGTCCATTTTGCTGCTGCTGTGCATTTTCCTATTTCTTTGACACAACAACTGCCAATAAACCCCACTTGTTTCCATGTCCCCAAACACTGCACTGATCACCTGATCTGCCTGTCCCTGTATCTGACTCAGAGCACAAAAAATAGACAAAATGCAAAACCCAACCAACAACCCAAAATCCAAAACATCATGCTGATGTTCATGAGAAAATGCTGGATTTTTTATCCTTTCCAGCACAACCAGATCTAGCCAGATTTTGCTGGATTATCTGGCAAAATTATCTGCCATTATGTTGCAAATTGATTTTTGTTTGTTTTTCTTGTTTTTTTTTGTTTTTTTTTTTTTCACTTTTTGCTGAGTCTTCAATCAACAGAAAACAACTATAATTCAGAAATCATCATTCACATCATCTTTGACTTGCAGCAGAAAGCTGTTAAAAAATTATGCAATCAATTGCCAGATCTGGATCTGGATGCTCTGGATCCAGCACTGGAATCTGGATCCAGATCTGCATTGGATCTGGCCAATGATCTGCCAGATGATCCTGCAGATGATCTGGGTCCTGTTAGGTCAGGATTGGGGATTTGATGTCTTGGGTGCTGTGTCATCACTGTGTTCTGAGGAGGAATTTGAATGCCATCTGATTACTAACAAGAGCTGGATACACGATAGGATACCAGATAATCTGCTGGATGCCAGATTCTTTAGCAGGATACCTGCCAGATACTTGCCAGATGCCAGATGAGTGCCAGATCATTTGCCAGGTAGTGCCAGATGCCAGATATTTTTCCCACATATCTGCCAGATACCACTGGATAAATCTGCCAGGTGATCCTGACATACTATAATGTGCAGCATTGCTTGCACAGACATCCCAAGTAATCCTTAGTACTTGGTCTTTGCCAAAGTGACATATCAATTTTGACAAGATTGCACAGTTCAAAAAGAAAACTTTTTTGCTTGAAGGAAAATACATCCAAAAAAATTCAAATCATAAAACGCGGCTCCGCAACGCTGCAGATGCCAAATGGGAAAAAAGAAATTCATCCAAAGTAAGCGACAAATGCTGTTGCATCATCATAACGAATCTGCTTCGGCCAGTACAAGCTCTGCGCGGCTTGCAGAATCGCCGGATGTATTCTTTGCTCCACAGACTCTGCGTTTTTGCCGCGTAACTCGCGCTCTGCCAGAACAAAAGCAGCCTGCTGTAATCGTTGCTCGAGTATACCGTGGAAATCGAAGACAGGAGGCTTCTTTGGAGGTCGTTCCCCACGTCGCTTGGAATTCTTCACACCTTCGGAAACTGCACCTTTCGTTATGCCGTCCTCCACATTCATGGGATGCTCGGATTCTGTTGCTTTAAACGCTTCGTTAACTGCCTCTGCGATTTCAACATCGATATCCGCATCATTTTCTTGAACGAAAGGAGTTTTGCTGTCAGTTGTAAGTTCGCTGTCCTCGTCAACGCCGTTTCGAGAGCCAAAAACTTCGCTTGGTCCAACGGATTCATCCTCCTCATCAACGATCATAGCGTCGTCCGCTGTGATAGTGGAGACTGCACCGGCCGTTTTCGACTTCATTCGCCGGCTTTTAGAGGCGACAGCAGTGGATCCATTAGATGATGCTATACTACCACACTCATCCGCTTGTTCTTGCTTTTGTGCCTATGAAGCGTATGGATTAAGATTTAGCATCTACCAACAACTTTAGACTGAACCTCTTCGCCCAGAGTCTTTTCCGACGGCTCCGCCGCAGCAGCAACATCACCCAAAGCCCCGTGAATTCCAACTGCAACCTTGTCTGAATCTTCAGTGTACGGCGCTTCACGCGATGTCGGAGATCCACCATCTTGCATCATAGCAACGTTGGCTACCTCGCTTTCTTTTCTTCTCCTCCGTTCTTCACGACGCTGGATGCGGCGGGCCTTTTCTCTTGCAGTCCACGCTTTGTGCTCACGCCAGTATTGTGCCCATAATTCAGCACTCTCTCGGGCTTCGATTTCCACGCTCTCAATCGCTGCCCCGACTACGGAAGAAACCATTGCTGTGTGGCGCTCGGCATCGCCGCTATTGTCCATCAAGTGGTCCCAGATTCCATCAGTCGCGAGCACCATCACATATTCCCAAGCCCTGGCATCTAATTCTACAAAAGAAACGTCCGGCACGCCATTCAACACAGCTGGCTCAATTTTGAACAATAAGTCTCCCATTGTGCCAGTCAAGTTTAATGTACGGCGGTGAGATACGCCAACCGCTTTAACAGCGGCACTGGCGTGGCGATATATTCGGGCATTGGCAAGCTCAGTATACGGTTGGCGACGTTCTGCGGGATCCACAGGTACGATTGGAATTAAACTGTGCGAAGGCGACATAAAGTGACCTCCAGATTTGTAAATACTGTACACTTTTGCGGGATGGGTCATATTATGATCGGTTGATACAAATACTGTGTTCCAATGTGCAGAACCGCTGTTCTTCGGGCGAGAAACGAGTGTCATCCGGGAATCTCCAACGTTCAAGTTTACAAGCCAACCGTTGTGGATAACTGCAACAGCAAGAGCGCATCCGTCATCATCGGGTCTTTCGGAGGCAATAGAGCCTCCATCTACCCACGTGCGATACCTTGCAACTTGTATGGCACCTGGAAAAATCGAAAGTCAACTGCATGCAAATACAATCTGTTCGGGGCAATCTCACAATATTCAGCGTCAATTATTCTGAAAGATTCGATAGCTTTTGATTCAAATTCAGCACGATCATCGCGAATGTCAAAGTTCCAGGATCTTGATTGCAGCAACTCTGTGAGAACTGATTTTGTCCGGGGCACAAAAAACTTTGATGCAAGGATACCACCATGTCCATCTGCAAGAATGAACAAACGAGTTTTTTCTGTAGTCGGCAAAGCCTTTGTTTTAGATGAAACTGCGATTGCACTCGACGGTTCGAATTTGGATTCATACGGTGAATGGATATCTCGGGATGACGACGGCATATTCATGTCATTCTCTTTTATCGACTGAGTGGAAGAAAGAGTGGATTCCGTGTCGGATGACGCAATCGATGCAGCCGACGACTGGCTGGAGCCAACGGCTTCAGGAATATCAGAGGCGACAGTTTCCATCAGGTCTTCGTCGTTATTGTCTTGCTGATCTATTTCAGAATCTGATTCATCACAAGATCCAGACAAAACAGAGCCGGTGTCTGTAACAACATCAAATTTGTCGTCGTTTAAGACTTTCTCGAATGCGCCGTCAAGCTACGCAGATGTGAGAAATAAAACCACCAGAGCGCACCATACCTCGCTAGTGACGACACCACCATTACTGAAGCTATGACCATGCAAAACGTGGTCCCCACCAAGACCACTAGCTGTCCATAAGTCTTTGTCTTCCTTCGAAGGCCAGTGAATGTCTTCAATTTCGGTGTGGATCGGAATACGAACAAACTCTGTTGTGACAAGATTCGAAGATACTGGGTGCGCTGATGTAGAGAGCATGTTTCGGTATCCTGTTTTTTGCGTTTAATTGATGACTGCCATTTGAATTGCAATTACCAAGCTCGGAAGCAACAGCCCAAATAATTTTGTGACTAAGGCGATTAGAAAACTCTTCTTGCTGGACAGTATCTGTAGGAGAAGGGTTATTCGCCGGCGTAGGATGTGTAAGATTGCCGTCCACTGCAGTGTAAGGTTCTTCAAAAATATCTTCTTGATCAGAATCCATTTCGGGGTCTGCATCAGAATCCATGGTACTGACAGGGTTAGGATCCTGTAGCACGACTTCGTCGGCTTGTGGAGGCGTATTTTGAGCAGTTTCAGAATCAGAAACAGGCATCAGAGGAGGTACGACAGTTGCAACAGGGGCATCGGCCGGTGCAGGAGACGGTGCTAACGGGACAGTCGGAACTTGATGTTGCTGAGAAACCACTGGCGGCTGCAATGGCTGCAATGGCTGTGATGGCGGCGGTGCTTGCTGGTAATGTGAGGTGCGGAAGCCAAAAGTTGATAGGAAGGAACCGAGCACGGAGGAGGACAGCGGACGTTTCAATGCGCGCTCGCCGTCACCGTCGCGTAGAGACGAGAGAGTACTGGATACGTTCCAGGAGAGCTTGCGGCGCAGCAACGACGCAGAGGACGCGGGCGACGAAGCAAGCGAAGCACTGGCGGAAGGAGGCAGCGAAGGAGAATTGTTCGCGGTGCTGCTGCGTAAACCAAACAACAACGAGCCCTGCGACAGGCTTAGGCTTGGCGACATCCGCATGTTGTCTCTTCGCAAGGAAGGCGACGGCGACTGGGAGGGCGATTGGGGGTTCAATTGAGGAGGCGCCGAGTCGAGCACTTGCAGCGCCCGTCCTGGAATCGGCACGCCAACGGACGCCGCCAGGTCCGCATCTGATGTCACAGGCACCGGTGACGGCGTGGACGTGGCCGTTGGCGCCGGGCGCCTGGACGATGCGGACAACGAGGTCGACGTTGCCTCCTCGTCTCTCATTTGAATGCAAATTGATGACAAGTCTCCTCCCACCGACACCAACTGTACCCATTGCTGCCAATTGCATCATCAGAAGATTGTGGACTACAAGGAGCACCCCACGTTCAAAGAAGAAACGTCCCGGCTCGCTTTCGTAAAGAAACGCAAAACACGCGCATTTATTCCTAATCGAAGAACCAAAACAGAAACCGACTCCCTTCAACTTAGCACTTGGCAAGGAACCGAAAGCATTGCTGGTTGGTCGCGCATCCGGTGGTGTTCGCATAAGGATTGCAAGTCGCCAACCCGCATGTCGCGTTCGCGTAAACCCAGGTTCCACCACACCTATAAGCGTAATCTGTTTCAGCTTGTGGCTCGCCAGGTGCCGCTGCAGCAGTTGCAATTGTTTCTCCTTGCAGCAAGTTGTAGACGGTTTGCGAATAGTGGGACACCGGAGGATCGTTGTAGTCAGTAGTATTCCACTGGAGTCCCGGAGAATTAGATGAGCTGACATCATACAAGGAAATGCCAGCAAACTGGGAGTCACCCTTGACATAATTATAAACGGCTTGCAGGTTCGGAGGCTCTAAAAATCCACCAGATATCGCGCTGATCCAATCTCCTGGCAAACCAACGTAAATTTTTCCGCTGAACAGGCCCTTCCAGGAGTCAAAGTTGAAGCCAAACGGATAGGTGCATTCAACGTTGTTGTAGTATTGAACAATTAGATAGTCGAATGAGGAAGGTGTTTGGGCAATCAAATCGCCAATGTTTCTATCTTTGCCGATGTATCCGGTAACAGTCAACGAGCATTGTGGTACGGCTAAGAGAAATGTTCAACCCAAGCGAACAAAGAAGCAACAATCTAACCTGAAATAATAGAATTTGGGCTCAGCTTTTTCAGCGTTTGCACAAAGGTAACCATCTCAGGGGTCCAAGCTGATGGATCTGCTCCACTTGTCACATCCGCGGCATTCTTTTCAATGTCCAGCTCGATGCCATCAAGGACAACCGACGCACCAAATGGTTTGACAGTTGTATCCGAGCCGCCCAGAAAAGCGTTGTAGAACAGATTAGCGTACCTTTCCCCGTCACCGGAAGCGAAACTGTAATTTGACACCTTGTCGCCTCTGGGGGAGAGATAGTTACAATTAAGTTGAAAAATTTTCTGTACCCCATGGAGAGGATGATTTTCACTCCATTTTGCTGGCAGTACGTGATGTCTTGGCCGACGGTGATCAGAGCATTGCCACCGCTAGTGACAGCGGACCCAGACCATTTGTACAGCGCGATGTTAGCGAGGTTAATGGTGAAGTGATTGTCGCCGCCACCAAATTCAGTCAAAAATGCGAGGTTGATTGTGTTGTAGTATTCTGGCATCAGAGAGAAAGAAGCGCACGCATTCAGCGTTATGCATTATGAGAATATAAAACTCAACTCAAATCGCAGTATTCGCGCAAAGCAAGCTGGTTCAAGGATTGGTCGTCGGCGCGACCACCGGTGCCATTAACAATGCTGAGACGGTTGTTTGCACTGTTCTGGCCCCAGTAGCCAATCAACTTGTTGCCACCACTGGACGAAGAGCCGCTGCCACTGCTGCCGGATGTTGTTGACGAGGAGGACGAAGACGAGGATGACTTGTGGGTAGCAAAGTAGCCGCCGACCCCTCCGGCGACGGCAACAACGACGACAACGCCGGCAATGATTGCCAGGGCCTTCTTTGTCAGAAAGGGCTTCTTGGCGTCGACGGCGAGTGGGACGTCTTTGCCGGTGAGGGCCTCCATCAGTCAGTTTTGAGAAATGGCGAATCGGCAGGTCTAATTTCCATTGCGCACCCACGAACCTTGGGAGGGCATTGTCGCGCTTCACCTAGCAACAGCAGGATCAAGCTGAATTTCAAGTTGCGAGAGCGCAAGATTATCGCAACTCCGGAGTCGAGTAGGCCCTTGTTAAGCAGTGCGCGCGGATCGCATGCCAGCCTGAGAGGGCGTTTGCGGATGAATGGCGGGCGCGGGAGCCTTGTGTTCTGGCAGGGGAAGATGCAGGTGCGCTGGCATTCCGTCGCCCGCACTTGCTGGCAGTTGTGTTTGGCTGCACACGGACTTCTGCGCAATGCACGCCCACCCTGGCAGCACCAGCGTCTTCGCCCTCGTGCGTCGCCGCCAGGAGCGCCCTACGTCCTACCGCGAGATGCGTAAGGTGTACCAAACCATCGTGCCGGGTGAGCTCTCCGCGTCACCTCTACGGAACGTTTCCGCCGACTGAAACAATCCAGACGCCGTTGCCCGCAACTGCGAGCTGCCCACGGGCGCCCGTGTCTCCCACATCCTCGGATTCACGCTTTCGGGCTCACTCCTCCTCTGTCTTTCCGATTCTCATCACTCCGTACTTGCATTCGCCTACGGTCGAACAGACAACTCTCGCCCGATCGCAGGGCCCATACCCGACGCATCTTTCCTTTCGTTCTTCCACAAGAATCCCGTTTTCAAAACCACAGTTACCGTCGGAACTGAACAGTTAACCACCGACTTTTGCGTGTTCACTCCAAACAGGCGTTTTGTGAGTTCCACTCTGAAGCTTGCCATTTAACTGAGTCTATTCTTAGGTCATTTTGGCGTCAGCTAGAGTGGCTAATAATCTTGATCGAATTGACCGCGCCATTGAAGATGTGGGGGTCCGCTACCCTCATGGGTTGAACTCCTTGAGATATCTCGACAATATAACCTTCTGGCTGATATGTTTGTCCACTGGAGCTGTGAGTATCATTCGCTATTGTGATATTTGTGCCAATATCATCTTCTAGATTCTCGACAAACTGAAGTTCCCGGTGGACCATATTCTGCTGTCGTCTGCGGCGGGAGTTCAAATTCACAACGACATCCTCGCAATAACTTCTATAAAAAATCAGACGATACACTTTTTTCATGTGCAAGAGTCAGGACGTTTTGTAAAGGTGCGCGAGATTGGCTGGCATAATTACGACGACGACGAAGTGCCAATCTTATTGGCTCGAGCAAGGGAAGAAGCACACACAAGAGAAAGCATGAACGCTTTGTCTTCAACTTTATCTTCACAACCATCGTTTTCAGAAACTTCAATGGAATTTGATGATTCTGGAAACCAAATCTTGGAAGGGGAGTTTGGTGGATTATTATCTGGATGGAGCATATTTGGAGACGATGCTGTCAGGGAGATTCGTTCCAGGATTGCATCTAGCGGAGGTGGAGGACCACTGCGTGCTCTCGCAGAGCGGCGGTCTCTGCGACGGGTCACTCGATCGACAGTTCTACCGCGAGTAACCCTCGGGACTGCCGATCGACACGATATTTTTCTCCATGCACGTTGGATGGATTCATCAGTCGATTCTCGTCACTTTCCATCCCTCACATTATCTTCGCAGGTGTTTTATTGTAGCCTCCCATGCTTGATATTTAAAACATTATCTCTTTGCCAGCCTAAGCCTTTTAGCGGAATCAAACAGCGCCTGTTAACTTTTTTGTACAAGCAGGCAGTTGAGTTTGGGACACCAAGGTTCTTCATGTTTTGATTTTAAAGCTTTTTAATCCGCCTTTTTTTATCTAGCGCTATCCGGCATTATTTTATGACATTCGAGCAGTATTCGTCGCTTGTGATATGGCGAATGCAATTTTTGGATCATCAGACTATTCTTATTAAATTTGGAGGAATGGAGGCCTCAGTTGGAAGGGTTTGTCTCTGGACGCAAAAAATCTCTCTCATTCCATCAATATTCAGAACACCGAACTCTCTCAATCCCAGACCGTATTCTTCGTTGTGTACTCCCTTTTGACAACGCAAGTGACGGCTGTGTTTGACAATGCCTCGCAAGAGTTGCTTGAACTATTCGCTTCTTGTCCTGAGTTTCGGGGGATGTCAGGATCCGGCGGTGGACTCGCGGCCGGCGGGATAAATTTCGTCACCACCGCATGTAACAACATTCATGCTCGGGAATACATGAAGCGGCAGTTGTACTCTGTGCGAAAAGCGAAAAACGGCGGGTCGGTAACTTGGGGGAGTCTTTTTTTGTTGTTAAAATTTCTATGGATAGCGTGCCGCATGCAGTCAAACGTGTTTTGGCGGGTTTGCCCGTGAACCCTCAATTGTATATTGAAAGTCCCTACCTGGACCAAGTTTTGTTCAACTACGACGAAAGCATCATCAGTAACATCAACCGGTATGGCATGGCAGGCTAACAAGTCGAACGAATCAGGCTCATATAGCTTTTAACAGGCCGCGTATGTGGAGTGCAGAGTATTTCCCCGTTAAGTTTTGGGATCGCACGACTCGGGCGCTGAAGTTCAAAATCGATCCAACTTTCCCGTTGTCGTTGAGGTCTGGAGTTGGTATACGCCAAAAGTAGGTGATATTCGTTTATCGCCTTATTAACTATCACTTTGGTGACGACTTGTCCAAAACCTTGAGCAGAAGGCACGTTTCGTTTCATTTTCACCCAACAGACCCGTTTGTCATAACGTCATTGACGGTCGGCGGTCTCATCACGGGCCACAACATACACTATCGCCAAGATTGATCTGGACCAAGTTGCATCTCCCCCAGGAGCGGTGCTATGGGACGTCTTAGTGTTCGCATTTTTGAGTTTTCCCGGAAGGGGCGGTGTGAAATAGCAGTTATTCTTATTGTTCTTTTATGGAAAACCTCGTGCCGAAAGCTGCTTGCGTCACGAGCCTACGAAAGTTGAGCAAGGATAACTACCTTTTGCTCGTGCCGTCTCTTGATCAGTCGCTGGTCTGAACTTGACACAAGTCAAGTTTTGGTCACAAATCCACACTTTATTTTCAAAAAAAGGGATAATTGGAACGGAAGCTGGCAGACTGAATTCCTTTTGTCACGGATATACTTCTTCCCGCTTGAACAAAGAGAGGAATCTGCATCTTCAGAAAGCGCCTAGTCACAGCGCCGAATGTCAGTGGAAGCAAAAAAATTTTAAAAATTTCATAAAAAACCCGAAGACACAATTGCTAACATACCGGATCGCAGCCACGCACTCTGCAGAATCACCGAGATACGTTTCCAAGCTCAACGCATCACTGAATTCGTGAATACTTGGCAGGAAGTCATCGTCGTTGCCGGATCTGGACTGAAGCGGCGAAATTAGAGAAATCCGTGGCAGCTTGTGGTCGTAAAATTCGACTTGGAATAGCGACATTCGAAAGGAAAAGAAACATTAAAAACAAGAAAGAAAAAGACGACGAAAAAGGAGAGAGAGAAAAAAAGCGCTTCACACCCAGAACAACTGCGGACGCATTATCTTTTCTTTTCGGTCCAGGGATGTCAAAGTAAAACGACGCAAAGGAGAAGTCCTTCGTGTCGAATTCGAGCAACTGATCAGAAAACGTATCGACGAGAGCCATGCACACTTTCGATTTCCTCGCTGCCATTTCCTTCTCAACAAAAACGCGCTGGTGCACGTTGTGTCCCAATTCGGACACGAATTGAACGAGAGTCTTGGAATCTGCTTCGAACAACGGAATAACCACGCCGCCCTTGCCATTTAAAGATTCATTTGTGAACTCGACGGTGGTTTCGATTCGCCTTATAGACGACGCGACGATGTGATAAAGAATGGTCACGGAAACTGGGAGAAGATACTTTCGAAAACATGGTTAAAATACAAAAAAATTTACCTTCAATATTGTCCGCGGCATTGTTGTCTGGAGCTGGAAAGACATGCTCAAAATAAAGCCGAACCTTGACACGATATTTTTCAGGAGAAGAACTACAAAGGAAAAAGGAAGCAAACATGGCCAGAGGCAGGGGAGTGGGGATCTTCGATAAGGACGTATTCAGTCTGATCGTAGCTTTCTGAAGCACAGTTGATATCGAAGACTACGAACTGCAGGCCGTGGCAGAGGGCGCGGATGCGCTCGAGCTCAAATCTCTGTTTTGGTTGGGTTTGAAAACCATAAACACAAGAACGAATACCAGACACTCCGCAAAGAAAAATTCGAGAACTTTGAGCAAATTCTGCTCATCTGAGAAGTTCCAGTCTGATATGGGCTTAACGTCGGCGAGTTTAAGGTGCCTCAGGCCGTCGCCGGACAGAACAAGGAAGTCGGGAACCGAGGGCAGATGGGCTGCTGGGTAGATGACATCGACCTCGAAAGCCGGACGAGTGGATGCAGCGCGGAAGGAGGCGCGCACGGTAAAGATGGCTGCGGCTGGGACAGAGGCTGTTTGGGATGAGGGAGTTGACGGGTACGAAGGAGCAGGCGGATCGGGACGCAGTGGCCGCAGCTGTGCGATGTGGTACCGCCAGTCTTTGCGCTGTACGTGCAGGACGGGGGTGAGCAGCGCGGAGGCGAGGCGGCGCGCGGACGTGGAGGTTGCGGGCAGCTCCATCGCGTGCCAGTACGCACTCAATGCACATCCACACCTGCGCTCACGTGTCTGGCCGTCCGCGCAGGACGCAGCAGCGCAGGCCTCGACTTCTCCCCGTTTTGGCACAAATCATGTTCCGCTGTTCTTTGCACTTCAGTTTCCGATTGTTAAGTGAGGTTTTCGCCGCTTGTCGCTGGCACTGAATGCATAATTCATCCAGCTGGAATGAACTAGTGCATATTAAGTTTGCCAGTGTTTTCCTCCATGTTTCTGTCAGCTGGAAACCGAGAAAGGGCGGCGTAAGCTCAGCCGTTTGGAATCCATTCAATTAAAACTAACACCACGTTGCGTCCGCAACATCGGACGTCGCCGTCTACCGCTGTCAGAGTGATTCCTCTTCGAAGAACTGTTTCACCGCATCTGCGAGCTCCGAGTTACACAGAGTCTGCTGCAAGTCCCAACGGCTTGCACGCGCAATATCAGCATAAGTTGAAAACTGGCTTCGCAGCAGTTCGCAAGCTTTGCAAGCAGAAATTTGAAATTGGAACACAAAATAAACAAAGAGCAGTACCGTGCCGCGAGAGTGGAGTCGGACCTCCGGACATCAGGCTTAAAAGCTTAATAGACTCGGCTTGTTGAATCAAATGGCTACCCGAAAATCTTTGGGCCTCCTGTTCTGAACAGATTACAAAAGTGCAGTACGCGCACAGCAATACCGTTAACATGAATGCGTCTCCACAACTGGCGTGACGAATTCCGTCAACAATTCTGAGCACATGTTTTCCGTCAGACACTCCTACAAGGTTTGGTCTGGTAACTTCTTTCCCGCCTCCGCTATGCAGTCTATGGTAGGCTCTTGTACGAACAGCTGCATCAATCGCACGCTGAAATGCCAGAAAAGGAAGAGTGTTTGAATACGGAATGAATGATTCCTTGGAAACGCTGTTGTTTTCTTTGTTCTGACTGGTCGCAAAGTTGTCGACAAGAACATGAAACAATATCATGACTGTGCTGAATCGGAGGGACGCTTCTTCAATCCGGTCCATGAGATCGTCTAAAAATGCGTCTGAATAAATCGACTCTTGTTGGGAAACGCAAAAGAATGTAGCGGACGCAGATATTATTGTCAAGTCCTGGAAAAAAGTAGAATCACGGCAACGTCAAAATAAACACCCATCAATAAGAAGTGTTTTCTTACTCCATAGATGCGCGAGTCCACGTCCATATCTGCCAAGCAAAGGAGAAAGTTCAAAAGCAAAGCATTCTAAGGCACAGACAGACAGGAAACGAACATTTGACTTGATAGATATTACTTGCCGGACACATGCGCTGATTCCGGTCGAAGTTCCAGAGGTTATTGGACTGTGCCGTCCAGCGCTTGGCCAGAATAGTTTCAGGCTGAGTATTTCTGTGAAAGTGTGCTTGCTGTTGCTGGGTTAAAGTCAGTTAGGGATTAGGTCAAAGGGCCAAGCGGTGCAACGTGGGACCGAGGACGGTGGATCGTAGTCTGTTACCGGCTGCGACGAGTCATGCGGGGTACGACGTTTCATCCGCGCGGACTTTACGACTCACTCCGTAGACACAAGATGCCACCCTCACGAAGGGCAGAACCGACGGAGAAGATGTGCAGGGACACGCCCGCGCAGTTTATTGCCCCTGCTCTGTCACGCGAAGCCTTCTCCCAGGCAAAAATGTCCGCGTTCCAGCTTGCGTCCGGCGACCTCTCTGCATTGCTAGCCCAGAACGCACACGCGCCGCCCCTGGCGCAACTGGATGCCGTGCTTGCGTGGTGCGTCGATGCGGTGGCTGCATCCACCTCCGAGGCTGCGTCCTTGCCTTATTCGCACATGCTACACGCATGTCTGCCCACCCTTTGCGCGCTTCTGTTCGGCGCTCGGAACTCGCCCGAGTACGTATGCTCGTTCTGTTTACACCGCTCTTCCTTTGTGCCGAGTCCTCTTCCCTCTGCTTTTCTACCTCCCCTTCTTCTCTCCGTTGACATCCCAGGCGCTGGTCAGTAACGCGTTCTTCAGTGTCGTTTCCAGCACTGGCGCGACTGGTGCCAGGCTTCTCACCTCATTACTGGCTCCGAAGGGCCCTTTGATGCAGTTGCTGCTGCGGGCCGACCAACACAACCTTCGTTTCAAAGTTGACGCGGACAAACTAAGCGTGAGCTCAACGTTCGCCTATCATTCCGAACTCACAACATATTTTCGTGTGTGGGTACCCAGATTCCTCTTCAGAAAATTGTTGCACGAGGACCCGATGCCGCAAATCGCCTGCCGCTCGTTTACCGAAACAAAATCAATTGGACCATTGCAAAACCCTCAGTCGACAGTCCTTCTCTGACTAACAATTCTTATGTCGCGGATTTACGCCTCAGTTGAGACCTAATAACCGTTTGCTTTCTAATTTTCATTTCAGATATGCTCGAATTCTTCATTTTCAACTTTGCCCACTCTATTTTAGCGATTAACCCTATTGTTGTAAGCGTGCATTTATTTCTTTGTTTTATTCACTTCTCGTACTGTGTTTTCAGGAATCGCAACAAATGTTGTCGCAGTCGTCGATATCCAAACCAGCCGTCCCGCTTGCTGGGTATTTGCTTGGAGGCTCACAGCATTCGCATAAAGACACTCGCAGCTCGGCTGCACTTAATTCTGTTCGGTTTTCAAATCTGGACGACTCCTATTTTGTCCTTCTGAAGGCGTATTTGGATTTCTTTGTTCCCACAGAAGGAGCTGAAGGCCAAGTTGCATTATCTGTCTTGAATACACCGTTCGTAGTTGATTCGAAATGTTTCGCTAAATCGCTGCAGGAATTTGATCCATGCGAACGGTGATGCTCGAGTTGCTGTCAGCCAGTTTTTCATCCAAATACTCCTCGATCTTTGGTGTTCACAAAATGATTACTTTGAAGTTACGCGAAATGAAGGGGTAATGATCTGAGACAGTGAATTTGTCGTTGATTTTGATCCAGAAATACTTTCGTCCTTCGGCCATTCAAATTCAATGTGTCCGAATCATTGTGCAACACATTGCCAGCCTCGATTATAGACTCGTTTCAGGGCACAAGCAGCTAGGCGGCGGTCAGAAAGCGCCGTTGATTCTTGCGACAGACATTGCCAGATGGCAGGCGGTTGTTGTCATGTACGGTCGTCAGTTTTGTGCAGATAACTACAAATATCTTTTCGCAGAAATGCCTTCGAGGCGATGCAAAAACCACTGTACCATTTTTTGCGCTTAGCATTGAAGTATTTGGAAGCCGACGAGAATTTTGTTGCAGTCGTTGACACGTGGATTATGTTCTTGACACCGTGGAATCAGGCAAGGAAATCCTTCGCCCAGCAAAAGGTGGAGCCCGGTGTGGTGCAAACTCCGGATTTCGCGCAGTGGTATGCTGCCCACAATTATCCTTTGGTTTGTTTGACGGTTTACAGGATTCCCTACATTGTGGAGAATTACCTTTTTTATTCGCGCCTGTTGCGGAATTACATGGAACGTGCCGTTACCTTTGATCTGTTTGCGGCCGCCCGACCAGCGGATTTGACAAAATCATCTTCTGCCAGCCGGTACCAACAAAACCTTCCGCAACTACCAAAGCAGCCCAGCAGATCTCAAATCTTGTACTCAAGCATCGAAGCAGTCTTCGCAGTTTTCACTGGCCTTCATGGATCAGAGCCAAACAGCAGGCTGGGATTGCTCCAGGTTCTTAGATGCATTGATGCGATCCTTGTTGGATGCGAACTACCGCAGGATGTTGGATCACGAAGTACTGGAAGCGGTGGCTCAATCAGCCCGTTGAGAGCAGGGAGCTTCAGTCGAACACGAACTAATAGTGGGGGTATTCTTTCGGCCGTAAATGTCAGTGTAAGCGTGGAATGGTTGGAGAAGATCGGCGGGGCGGAAAGTGTAGCGTCTTGGGTTCGCTCCAAAATTGTGGAACTTGAAAGCCGCTCGGACTATCAAAGTGTGTTCATGGCAGGAGGGGATGCCGGAAGTGGCGCTATCGCTAATTTGCTCGATGCGCCGGGAATTATTCTCGTGAGTCCTCTGTTGATGCTTTTGAAAACCAAACGGCGTTTTCTTGCAGGCACGAGGCCTCTTAGGAAATATTTACAGTACCATCGATCGGCTGAACAGTTATCTACCTGTTGATCTCCTGGGGGTGCATGCTTCGATTTCAACCGATGAATCGTTGGGGAAAGGTTCAAATTTGCCTAAGCAATCAAATTTTGAGTGGACGATACCAGGAGTGTCTCTTTATATTTGGACCTGCGTGTTTTACATTTTTATTCGATCGCGAACTGCACTGTTTGGATCCACCGATGACGAGGAAAAGGAGCAGCAAAAGAGAAGGGTAGTGCTTTTGCAAGTTGCAGTTGCACGCCTAGGCAGGCTTGCAGGGCAATGTGTTCGAGTGTTTGCTATTCGCGAAGAGGAGCGCGCAGCAATTGAGTCGGGCGCAAGAGGTAGTGCATTGGCCGGAGGCGACCCGGACCTCGTTGGCAGCGGCAGTCCATTCTTTGGCGGGATAATCGATGAAGGAGATGAAGCGGACGCAGTGCATTCGGAGATTTTGCCGGGCGTGCTGACACCGGATCAGTTCCGCCACGATTCTTTGCGATTGACGTCGGCAGGGAGATTGCAGGCAAGGATTATTGGTATTTGGTATTCCTGAAAGAAATCCACGATCCAGGTGAAATTGGGTATCCGAAAGAGTGACGCAAAGAATGTTCCCATTCGACCAAATGCGAGGGTGGAAAAACTTGTCAGGTCGTATGAGTATGGATGGATCGTTAAGTTCACGAATTGGCTCGCAAGGCAGTTTGACAGCCATGTGAGTCTTTGCTCGAGAAATCACTGTACCTTTGTTAACACCGAATCGCGATGCTAGTACCCCTCGCTTTGCCGTATGTGGCCCTGGCTTCCGAGAAACGCTGGATTGCACTGGCTGCGCTTTTTTGCGGCGAAGCAGAACATACTTTTTTCGGCGGCAGTGTCAGTTGTGTTTGTATTTAGCGTACAATTAGTCGGATGGGTTTTGTGGGGTTGGGAGAGTTTGGCTGTTGCAGAGACAACGTACGCAGGTCGGGGGGTGTCACAAGGTGCGGGTGGGGGTAGTCATATGAGGATGCGGAATCCAGCACGGTATTAGAGCATGATTACCACACGTTCACAGTGGTACTGAAATAAACCGATCCGTAAGCAGCACGTGGGTCACAGTTATGGCCACAAATACATACATACATACAAAGACAATTCCTTTCGCTTCCTATGTCCACATGCGTATACGTCAGTTTGATCCAATACCCGATTCACGTACGCAGGAGTGCGAAACAGCTTACGTGTCTTCTAAGCCACAGAAAAATTTAAAAAATTTGTTCAAAATTCAGTTTACAGAAAAGCATTTAAAAAAATTAAAACAAAATAAAACAAAATAAAAAGACACCGCTGAATAGTATGGTGAAGTCGTCGACGCCGGGGGTACCCGCAACGCCTACGGTGCGCAACGAAGGTCTTTCCGACGGGGATGTGTTAGCACTGGAGGAGCTCGCGCGGAAGCAGGCCGTCGCCGACCGCACGCGCACGCAGCCGGCATTCGACGCCGCTATGGCCGCGATGCGCGCCGAACTTGACAGCGAGTGCCAGCAGAGCAGCAGCAGTACCGGCTTCGGGTCGTTCTCGTTAGTCTTCGACGATACCCTTGGATTACCCGTTGCCGCCACTGCTGCATCTGCGCCGACGCCACCCGCCACCATACCCACCTTCTTCGACTCTCGATTCTGGATACCGCCCGTAATGCCCGATGCATTCGTTACTCCCAATGGCTCTGTGTTCGATAATCGCCCACGCCCTCAGCCGGCGTTGATTGTTGATTACCCTGCTGGCTTCTCTTGCATCAACCCAACTAACTTCTTCTTTTCTAATTGACGCCCGTGCCTGCCCGTCGTGCGCTTCTCCTCTGTGAATCTGCTCTGTATTTTCTGCTGTCTGTAATTGTGTTTTTTTTTTTCTTTCATTTTTTGTCTATGTTCGGTGAAGGTGCTCTTCTGTATCTTGTTGTTTCTCACGCTCACATTTTTAAAATAAAGCTCATGATTCTTTTTCGCGTTCAATTTTTGTAAATAGTCTTCAACATTCGATTTTGATGAGGATCGCCACCGGTGATGCAGTTAGACCGCGTGGCCTGCTATGTCTGGAGAAGAGATGCGCAAGCAGTTGCACACACACTCTCTTGCGAGATCCTTGAGTTACATTTCTCTCGTTTGGTCGCTGGTGTTCGTTCTTTAAACGTCATCTCTTGCTGTTCGGCCAGAGGATGGCGAGGTGCTTCAACAAAAGCATCACTCAAATTTTCTTCTCCGCCTTTGGTGTCTTGATCACAAATTGTCCCATTCCTCCAACAAAGTGGTTGTTTGGGTTGGGCTCACCAGATACGACGGAGAGCGTTATGCTGTGTGGGTAGAATATATTCCGCCGGCGATATGCAACGGGCTGATCCGTTGCAACACCGTGATACGGCGAATGAAAAAACCGAGCACAGAAAGTCCAGTTCTCTTCATAAACATCAGACGGTGATTTCAAATCAGACTCAAGTTCGAGCGGGATTTCAAAGCCCGTGAATTGTTTCACTTTGTCTTGCCAATGCTGACTGCCACCGCATCTGCCGGCGCCGCGACTACGCCAGGCCCGAAAGGTACTCCGCTCCGTCATTCACCATGCTATCGGTCGCTTATTGCATTACTATTGGCTATGACGCACCCTCAGTCTGGACTACTCTGATCACCAACACAACGTATCTGTCTGGCCTGATCACCCTCGACTACTCCCTGAAGAAGGTCGGCTCCAAATACCCCTTGGTAGCTCTGTACACAGACACATTCCCGCCCGAGGGTCATGCTGCCCTGGACGCCCGTTCCATCCCCAAACAGCGGATCGAGTACATTCTGCCCACCAAGGGCAAGGACTACTCGAACGACCCGCGCTTCTATGACTGCTGGAGCAAGCTCGCGCCATTCAGCCTCGTCGAGTACGAGCGTGTTGTGCAGCTTGACAGCGACATGCTTGTACTCCGTAACATGGACGAGCTGATGGATCTTGAGCTCGACTCGCCCGCCCTCGCTGGCACTGGATATCGTGTATTTGCTGCCGGCCACGCCTGCGTGTGCAATCCGCTTAAGAAGAAACATTACCCGAAAGACTGGTGTGTGCCAGCTAATGTTTGAAACTCGATTCCTTAACTGTATTACAGGATCCCCGAAAATTGCGCGTTTACTTCGCAGCATGACACTCCAGATATTGCCCAAACCGTGGGTCCAGATCCAGCTGTCGGGCCCCTGGGATTCATGAATGGCGGCCTGCAAGTTGTTAATCCTTGCAAAGCCGTCTACGACCAGATTATTGTTTTTATGGAATCCAATGCCGCGAACATGGACTTTGCTGACCAGAGTCTTCTATCCGACCTGTACCGTGGGCGTTGGGTACCTCTTCCGTACACCTACAACGCGTTAAAGACCCTGCGATGGGAGGGCGTCCACAATCAAATTTGGAGAGACGACCAAGTCAAAAACGTTCATTACATTTTGACACCAAAGCCGTGGGACCAGGTGGACGCAGACGGAAATAATCTGGGAACAGACCCAACTCACCAGTGGTGGGTTGATATCAATAATGAACGACTCAAGCACGAGTTAAAAATTGGAATCAAAATTGACGGGTTTTGAATGCATATTTTTCATTCTAAAGATTCGGAATTTTTTATTTGGTGTTTTGTTTGGCAACCTCCAACCATCGACAAAATAAAACATGATGTGCGACGATCGCATTCCATCTCCTACGTCAGATATGTCTGGCGGTGAAGATGAATCCGAAGACTTCGCGTTGAGCTCCGAGCTCCTCAAGCGTGAAAAAGAGTATCTGTGCGTGGCAAACTTGCGACCCCTCAATCTTATTGTACCAACCGCCTACATTCTACTTCTAACACAGGCGCAGAAACAAAGAGATCCAGGACAAGTCTGACCAAGTCGTTAAGAAAGCGGAGCTACTGATGGTGCATTACACTCCGAGCGCTCAGACGCGTCTTTTCCTGTTCAAATGCTAACAGAATTCTGCAGAAAGAAGGGAAAGAGCATCTGCAGAAGCCCCTTGCTCATTATCTCGCTGACGACGAAACCGCCTCAAACTTGCAACTGCCGAAAAACTCGATCGCACCAGCCGCAGACAAGTCCTCTGCTCATGACTACAAACAAATCGTAGTTCCCAAGCGTCCTGCATCGGCTGTCGGTTATGCGAGAAAGTGCGACTCGCACGGCGATTTAGAAAAGCGTCAGCCATCATCATCGGTGGCTTGCTCTTTACAAGTTTTACTAGACTATTAATTTCTGCCAAATATTTTCCACTCCAGCAACATCAAGCTGACTCAAAACTCTCTGCGTCGACAAAGCGCGATGCTGCGGCCAAGTTGAGTTTAGCGATGATGCAATAGGCGTTAATCACATTTCCCCCAGAAACCCAACACGGCGTCCAGTCTCCGCGCAGCAGAAGCTCAATGCCGAAACCAGTAACCCGAGGCAACGCGGCACATCTCCACACGATAATCGAGACACTGCCCCATCCTTAGCCCCCAATATCGACGATGGAATTGGCCTTGGTAAACTCCCCACCATCTCTTGCAATTTTTTCCTGACTATCTCTCCAGAAGCAACAAATAGGCTACTAAAAGCAAAGCTGGTTGTTGTCCAGGAGGAGATGGAGAAAGTTGTCCGAAACCAAGGAGTTAAGGTCAGTTACAAAGAAAAAAACACAATCACAAAAACAACCATAAAATAAATCAGGACTCGGCCATCGCGATGCTGGAAGAAAAGCTCAAATTCTTTGATGAAGAAAGAACCAAAATCAGCAAGAATGTCCAGTCTCTGCAGGTTTCCACATTTTATGCCACAAGAATTGCCGACAAACGAACGCTGAAACTTTTTATAGGCACAGATTGACAAAGCAAACAAAGCAAATGCTGAACTGAAGGCGAAGAATGAAATGTTGGAGGTTGACAGGGATAATTTGAAGAAGGTGGAACTTCCCTGCAATTTTACTGGGTGGAAGTAATTCTCTTTCTGACAGAATCTGGAAGGATTGAGCAAGATTCAAAGAGCTGCGGAAAGTGAAGCCAATTCAAAGGATCTCAGGTAAGACACTGGAAAGCGCTTTTACGAGAACTAAAGAACTAAATACCTATCGGCTTTATCCAGATTGAACCGTGCGCTGGAAGAGATCGAAAAACTTAAGGTTGCACTAGCTAAAGCCAATGGAGACGCAAAGGTGAAGCATTCACTCGGAAGCGGTTCCAATTTTTAATACAAATTTATCAGGACAAAATTGAATCTTTGAAAAAGAACCAACAATCACTTCTGGCGGAAACAAAAAAGCTTGCTAAGCAAAAATCTGAGCTGGTTGCGGTGTTCAAAAAACAGAATCTTTTAATTGATAATCTCAAGCGGCAGAAACTTCATTTGGAGGCGGCCGCTCTGCTGGACTTTTCGGAGGAAGAATTCGTACGTGCATTGAACTGCCGCCCGTTGGCTGGACAAGACGTTTAATAAAAATGAATGAGAAGGCTCCACTTGCTTGTTTGGTTAATCATTTTTTCTTGTTCTTCAAGATGGCGGTCGGTATAAAAATGGAACCGATGTTCCCACAAAAAATCGCTGATTCACACAGTGGGTTGCGAACTCTCACAACTTTAGGCAATTTTTTATTCCAAGTTTCAGTGTTTGCTGTTTCGCCCCCTGCGAGTAGCGGCGTCAAGAGGAGTTCCAGAAGCGCTACCGACGCGCGTAGTTCGGCTGGTGTGCTATCGGTGCAAACTCGTGGTACTTCACACTCCTATCAGACTGACGTGAACAGGTGCACAGGTCATATCAGCCGTCAATCTCAATTGAAAACAGAAGTCCAGTTAATGGATAACAAGAACATCACTTACCAGCTTCGTGTTCGATGCCATGTTGAAATTTCTTTAATTTGAATGATTGTCTTTTACTTTTTTGCCATCGTCGAAACCCATCTTCAGAATCGCCGGTTTGTCTGACAGAAAAACTTTCGCAGGTGCCGGCCAAAAGATTATGTCAAATTACTGGAAATCAGACAGATCCTTTTTTCTTAGTCACTCGACCCCAATATAGTTGCAGTTTCAAAGTTTTTTCAAGAATTTGATAACGAGCCCAACGCATCCATGGAGGCATAAGGCTTGCAGCCCTTTTCCGTAGTGATGTTAGGATGGAAAGGAAGTTGATGTCGGCGGCACTGGAAATGCTGGTGCGCCGAGAACAACCCTGCCATTCGAAGCCGACAATCTTATGTTTGCAGCGGACAACTGAACGTCCAATATTCTGAAAGTTCGCATTCATCGGTTATGCAGCAAGGCATGGATTTCGTATCTTCTCATAGAAGTTTGGCCGCTCAGTCTAACAACATCCAAACAGATTGTTAAAAACTATATCAGTGCAACAAGCTGATTATATCAGGTTGATGATTGTTTGATCCAACAGGAATGTTGCCCCTTGAGGAATCTTGTGCATAAAGCTATTTGGACTTTCTCATATGTTTTTTGTATCTCTCTGTGAAAGAGAAAATTGGATATTCAGAAACTGGTTCCAAGGCTGCTGGAACAACGCAATTGAAAGTAACAGTGTAACAACGGAAAAGACGTTCAACTCCTGTTGTTGATATTAAAGGTTTTGAACCTGCAAGAAAACGATATCAACGGAATGAAAGCATTCTGGGCAATTACTTTTATTGCCTACAGCTGGGTGGGGTAAAAAAGTTGAACATGACATTCCATCGCCAGCTCTGCACACAGTTATCAAACAGAGCAAACAGTCGATGAGCGAATTGTGCGGGAGCTTGTGTTGAATTCCTGCTTGACAATAGTGTTGATGAGAGAATATGGTGTGAGAGATGGGGAGTGGAGGAAAGGCTTCATTGATTTGGGCTTGATGATGATGGATGCAAAAAAAAATCAGAAGAAGCGGTAATGGGTCGCTCTCTGTTCTGCCAACAATACACGATGGCACGAGAAAATACATTGTATATGCACTGGAAACTCTGAAGGAAGATGTGCGGGCGAATTGGAGACAGATTAATGAACAAATGCAAAAACGCTGCTGTTGAAAATTTTCGCCCGTTTTTTTAGTCCATTTCGCAAACAATTTTATTCATTTACTTTCCCGCACCCAATGCTGAATCAGGCCGTTGCCGCTGCCGTCATAGCCTTCTTTGCCAGGTCCGTTGTCGCCGACTCCGACGACAAGATCTACGGGAGCATCGCGGGCCAGTATTGTCTCTTTGCCGATTCGTATCTGTCCTGTACCCTCGACACCTACCCGGTCATCAACCCTTTTCAGGGATCTGAGTTTCACCTGGCTGACGCTGGTTGCTGGAAAGGTGCTGGCGAATACGATTTGGTCGTATCTGAGGAGATGCATGTCTCCATTGAGGCCGATAACCAGCAGTTCGTTAGCAAAGTGTCGCTCACGTGTGGCAGCGACGACGCTGTTGTGTACACTCAGAGTGATTTTGTGTCTAGCAACCAAGTTACTTGGAAGTGCAGTGCTGCCTCTGGATACGCCGTGTTATACTGCGACGGAAAAAGCACCATCGAGGTCAAATATCTTTACTACGGCGGTAAAACGGCGTCCGGCGGACTTTGTTACTTCCATGACAACACTTGCCCAAGTGCCTTGAAACAGGCAAGGTGTATTAAAGAGTTTGTCGGGTCTAACGTTTCTGACACAGGTAAAGGCCACTTCGACCAAAACTGCGGTGAGTCAAAAAAATTTTCCCAAATTGACGGCCCAATGCATTACAAACTGACTCCCGCCAAACACAGAACATCGCGCTCCCGACCCCCTACACGTCTACGCCTATCGTTGGCAAGTGCGTGCCAAACACCATTGAGGAAGTCTGCGAGATTGTCAACGACCCGCTCGTGAATCCCTTCACCGGTCTGAACTTCTACATAACTGGCTCTGGTTCTCATTCCGCATTGGCCTCTGACGAGTTGAACGTGTCGTTCACTATGCAGAACAACATTCTCAAATCGGTTACCATCAGCTGCACAGGCCAGAAGGACGTTCTTGTTGCTGCAGGCTCACTCGGGATCGAAGTTGACTTCTTCTCAGCTTGCGGATCTGCCGGTTGGGTCCACTTGCTGGACATGGAGACGTACATCGACATGAAGCAGATTTGGTACTACGGAAACACTGGTACCGGTGGTCTTTGCTACGGCTCCATGGGAACATGCACTCTGGTAATTTGTTATAATTCTCACCCAGCGCATTTTAATTTCTTTTTCCAGGTCAAAACGGTTTCCACCACGGCTGCTGTAAAAACAACTTTGACTACTACGGCTGCAAAAACAACTTCGGTTGCTGCGACTACCAAAACGACTACTGCTGTGACCTCTGCAAAGCCCACTTCCTCCTCTGCCAAGCCCACTTCCTCCTCGGCAAAGCCCACTTCTGCAGCCACCACTGCTGCAGTCACTTATGGTGTTGCTGCGACGACAACTCCCTCAGCCGCTAAAACCACAAGCACTGCTGCAGCCACCTATGGCGTACCTGTCGCAACCACGACCACAACTCCGATGGCTGCTGCTGTTACTGCCGCCTCCGCCAGTACTTCTACTGTTGTCAGATACACGTACGTCGCGCCAGGGGCTACGACTACAAGCAAGAATTTGTTGAACAGCGACGCTGCAGGAGCTCGTCTCACTGCTTTTTCCGTTTTTCTACTGGCTGTTCTTGTCGCGTAAATTGTTTCAAAAAAGACGGCATTCGTTTGATATTTCTTTTGTTCGGTTTTCTTTTTTTCGGTCGTCTTTTTTTCAATGATTTGTCGCAAATACAGAATGTTATTAGTGGGCACAAAGTGTTTTCCTTTTTCGATTTATCAACTTCATTGGACAGATTTATTGTCCTCGGAACTCGGACTTTTCATATCCATCTTTATCCCGCTTTTTTGGATGACAAACTCAGCAGATGGTTGATTGATTAAAAACCGAATTTTTTTCATCCAATTTGGTTTGGGGACCCAAGTCCCAAAACCTGAATCGTCAATCCACAACAGTTGATTTACTATATTTTCATCATTAGCAGGTCACAAGTTCACTTCAGTTTGGCGCTTGGGTGTTTGGAGGACTCTCTCAGTGGCAGGATTCAACTGAAACACGAGTGTCTTGCACTTTACCATAAGCTGACCATTTTACTGATTGAAACCCGCAAAATTTTCAAATTGAATTATCTCAAATGTTTCATAACCAAAAAGGTACAAAAAGGGAGCACATTCCGGACCCAGCCTGAAACAATTATCGTTCTTTAGAATAGAACCCACTTAGATGGCACCATTGGCATTATTCGTCGTCCTTGCAGCCGCCCTTCGCGCCTCTGCTGGCGGGTCGCCTGATGATTCGAGCTTCGACAGCGACGATAGCAAGAAAATCTGCACCACGACGCAAGCCACTGCTGCGCCCGTTCAGTATTGTTCTACTGCTCCTGCGTACTTGTCGTGCAGCATCGATGCGTTCCCAGTCATCGACCCATTCGTTGGTATTGAATTCCACCTTCAAGAAGTCTGGTCTGGTGCCGGGACCTACAGTGTTCTCGCTGCTGAAGAAATGTCTGTGTCAATCAGTGTTGATGGCGGCTGCGGAATTACCGAAGTGTCCCTTACCTGCGGGTCCGAGAAGACGAACTACACGCGATCTACCTTTTCCGCTGGTGCCGCGGAGATGTTTTGGAGCTGTGACGCTGTCAGTGCGAATGCAGTCGTTTTTGGGAACCAAGATGCAACCTTAGAAATCAAGTACTTGTACTACGCTGGAAGCAAAGCAAGTGGGGGACTTTGCTATCAACACGACCAGTCTTGCCCGTCGGCAAAGCCCCAGGTGAAGCCAACTCCCACGGCCAGCCGTTCTGCAATCATTGTGCCGACCCCGACTACCGTCGCGCCTGTGCTTGGGAAATGCCAGCCGAACGCGAGACACGAAGTTTGTGAAGTCGTCAACGACCCAGCGGTGAACCCATTCACTGGCGCCAACTTCTATGTTTTTGGAACCGGCATTTACACTGCCGTGAACTCAACCGAAATGCTCGTTCAGTTCACCATGGATAACAGCGTTCTTTCTGGCGCCGTGTTGACCTGCGCGGGTTCTAAACCGGTGACGGTCAACGTTGGCTCCTTTCCTTCTGACACTGTGGACATCTATTGGTCGTGCGGAAGCTACGGATGGGTCCACCTGTTCAACGCCGCCGGAGGTTACGTGGATTTGAAAGAGATCTGGTACTATGGAAACAATGCTGTTGGCGGACTCTGCTACGGCCAGGACAACAGTGCCTGCAAAGTTGTCCAAACTGTCAGCACAACTGCTGCTCCAACGTCAACGGCTGTCCCGACGACGCAGCCTACTGCTTCCTCGACTTTGACTGCGGCTGGTGTTGCAACATCGACATCGGCTTCCACATCGAGTTCAGCAATTGCATCCACAACGTCAGCTTCGTCGATTGTGTCTACAACTTCTGCGATTGCGTCCACAACCGCGACTTCCGCAATTGCGTCCACAACCGTGACTTCCACAATTGCGTCCACAAGCGCGACTTCCGCAATCGCGTCCACAACCGTGACTTCCGCAATTGCGTCCACAACCGCGACTTCTGCAATTGCATCCTCAAGTTCGGCTTCGGCGACTGTGTCAGCAACTTCGGCTTCAGCGATTGTGTCGACGACTTCAACTGCAGTCCAAACAGCGAGCGCAGCAACAGCTACAGCAAGCCCAACCACCTCTGCCGCAACGTACGCGCCGCCAACTGCACAAACCGCGTCCACGAGCGCGTCGCTTTCCGCCGCAACTGCTTCGGGAACAGACGCAGGCAGTGCAACCAGCTCCGTGCCGGCAGCCGCGGCGACATCGCCAGCGCTGACGACGTCGACGCCAGGAGCGGCGGCAAACACGCCGTCCGTGACCACAACGGTGGTCTCGCCGCTGCCGGGGACCACCACCACGGCCGTGTACTCCGCGCCGGGGGCACCCGCGACTACCACGGAATCCCAGTACGTCGCGCCGCCGGCAGCAATTGCCGCGTCGACGACAGCCGCAAGCGCCAGCCCGACGCCCGCCGCCGTCACCCGCATCGCCGCATCCTCCTCCGTGGCGAACCTGCTCGGCTCCGGCGGTCGCCGCGCCGCCGCGGGGCTCTCCATGGGTGCGGTCGTTGCCGCGGTGCTCCTCCTTGCGTGAGAGACGCAGTTGAATATTGTTGAGTTTCTTTTTTTTTGGTTGGCGAGGAGACTGGATGTGAAATTTTCATGTGGTGGAATAAATTATGAACGAAGATAGAAAAAACAACTTTACTCCCCAAAAGTGCGGTAGAATTTTGGTACATTTTCTAACCGAGATATGCGCATCATCAACGTGCCCACCGCAGATGGCATATCCAATGGTCAAGTGCGCCATTTGCCTCGATCTGGGTATTGTTGTCAAGTGACCGCCGTTTAGTTGCGATCAGTTCGGGAGAATGTTCTCACATCCGCGTTAGTCAAATAGCAGAATTAGATGTAATCTTTTATCCTGAATGGGAAACTTGAACGACAACTAATGGTAGCGAAGAAAAATTATACTCCGAAAAATTTTTCTAAATTGCACACACCTCCACTTGAAACTCTGAAACCAATATTCATTTCAATCTCATTTGAGGTGAAACCATCATTGGAATCTGCAATTTGTCAAAAATGGTCGGGGTAACAGTGTGGGCAATTGCGGCCCTGGCGGCTACTGCAGTGCGAGGCTCTGCGTTGCTGGACGGCGACATCAAGTTTTGCTTTGAGTTTGGCTGCAGAACTACTACCCGGACGTCGTCCAAAACTACCACCACCACCACGGCCAGTACAACAACGGTGGCGACAACAACAACTGCAGTGCCGACGGCCATTACCAGTGTGACAGCAACAACTGCGGTCTATTCTGGCGCTTCCACGAGCACCTCGGCATCGGTGACTGTTGCGCCAACGACGGCGGCAGTGGCGGCGACGACGACTACGCCCACACAAAATGATCATGGGACAACTGCCACCACCACTACTGGTACAACTACAACTACAACTACTACTACCACCACCACCACGTCAACTACCGTAACAACCACCACTGAATCTTTCATACACGTCACCGCCACAGACTCTACTGGCAGCAGCAGCAGCGCGACAACAGCCACAACGGCGAGCAGTGCGGCGACGACGATGTCGTCGTCGTCCACAGTGTACCGCTACGTACTGCCCCTACCTTTGCCGGTTGCAACAACATCTTCTGTGTCAACTGCAGCGCCTGACGCGGTCGGATTTGCGGCAGCCGCCGGCGGACACCCGTCACTGCTCGGCGGGGGTGGCGAGGGGCGCGCGGCGGGACTCGCAGAACTGCGGATGACCGTCGCGGCGGCGTGTTTGGTCCTGGCGGTGGCTGCAGTGTAGATTTTTTAAAAAAAAAAAAGACTAGGCGACTGGAGTGGGGAAGAACAGAATAAGTATAAGATATGTATGCGGTGGGAGAGTGTGGATGTGAATGTATCTTTGTTTGTTATGCTTGATGCAAGACAGAAAAAAACTTGATGTTTTCTTATTCTATTCTCAATTTTTTGCTCTCCTGATGTTGAGTGGCTTCTTTTGAACGGTGATGAACGGAATCAAACGGAGGAATATAATTTCCATCGCCATCTGCCGATTTATCTGTATCTACACTGCTTTAAAGGAGCAAGGTGAACTTATACGAGGCATCGTTTTCAGGGTTTAGCGGCGTGTCATTTTTTTTTCTTCCTTTTTTAGCTACTTTTTCTTTGAATTATTAATAAATTTATGTTTTTTCTGCTTGTGTTATCATACAACTAAACGACAAGTTTGTAAGCATGAATGAGGGAATCTTTCAGACGTGATGGACTGCGGCGATTATTTACGAGTGTCATTTTTTTCGATTTGACGGAATCAAAGGTTGGATTGGAGGAGGATAGGGACAGGAGAGTCACAGGTTTATGGGTAGCAGGTGCTGATGAAGCAGTGAAATTTGGGCGCAGTTTGAGGGACTATCGGAGCTGGGCGAAGGGTGGCAGCATGCTTGGTGCTGGGAGAGTGGGTGCAGTGTGTGTGTGTGCGTGTGTGTGGGATTTCTTCTTATCGTCCAAATTGAACAGCTTCTAATCAGGGCTCAGCAAGTTCATCCGTATTTTGTCATTTGTTGTTTTCGTTTTATAATAAATTTTTGTGGCGGTGCCACCAGGAAATTCAGCATGACCAACCGGGGCGATAACAGAAACAAGACGGACAAAGACGGGGACGGCGGCGCGCGCACACCACGGACACCACAGACACCACAGACACCACGCACTTGCACACGCACACGGCACACTCGCAGCAGCACTCGCACTGGCTCCCCTCCCACACGCCCTCTCCCTCCAGAATGAACATGAGCATGAGCATGAGCACAGGCGTCGCCACCGCCACTGCCACCACTGCCACCGCCACTGCAACGAATGCGGCATCGCCCCCCCCAAACTGCGCCTCCACCCCAACCTCAACCTCCAGCGCCAGATCCAGCGACGGGCCCGACTGCGGCGGCTTCTCCGACTCCCGCGTCGCCCCCTTCATGCACCGCCACCACGCAAACACACTCGCCCCCTCTCACCCACAGTCCCTGTCACAAAGCCACAACCAAAGCAGCGTCGAAATCCCCGCCCTCCCGCATGAGCTGGCCTTCATGGCCGTGCCCGAAGCCTACCCGCCCCCTGCCGCGCCTCTACAGCCGCGCGCCCCCCTCCGCGCCACTGCGTCCTCGCCAAACCTCCTGCACCACCGTCTCCACCACAACTATTTCCAGCAACACCAGCAGCAAACCCCTCACCTGCTTAAACACGAGCACTATCAGCTGCCCCGCCAGCAGCGCTCGTTGGCCGATTCCGGAAAATGTCGCTCTGCCCTCGATCTACTCGTCCTAGCCTCGCAACTCTCGGATGACAACACCTCTTCGCCCCCACGCTCCATGTCCTCTATGTCCGCATCTACGCCCGTGTTGGCTGCGTCGTCGCCAAACTTGTCCCCATCTTGCATAGCGAGCAATGGCACCATTGAATGCAGTGATGGCGATGTCATTGACGAAATGTCCATTCCGCCTTCACATCATCACATCAGCCACAATCACCATCTCAATCAAAACAACACCGACGGCGCTATCAGCAGAGGCGGGATAGTAGGCCACCATGGTCATCTGTTGAATTCTGGGCTGCACGATTCCGACCCTGCGTTATCTCCCACAGCCACCGCCACCGCCACCGCCACCGCCACATCCACCTACTCACCCCACGAGGCATTCGCGTTTCAGGTGTTGTCCAACAAGAAGCGTGCTGTGTCTCCGGCCGAGTTAGTTTCACAACAGCAGCAACAATCAGTGCGAGAGGACATTGTCCATCGGGTCAAACGTCAAAATCGTACTCCATCACCCTCAGCATCATCGTCATCATCTTCGACCTGTAGCCGCAGAAGCAGTAGGAGCGTAACCGAAGCTGTTCACAAAAACAGAACTAGCAGCAACACCGATAATAATGGCGAAAAAAGTGCAATGAAAAGCAACACAACTAGCTCATCACCGCTGACTTCGACAGCGGCAACGACGGCGGCAACATCCGCAACGCCTCAGTTCCGGTGCGAAAGCTGCTCAGCCGTGTTCATGAGGAACCAGGATCTCACCAGGCATGTCGCCAGTGTGCACGAGCGTGCCGTTGTATTTACATGTCCGGCGTGTCCGGGCACGCGGTTCTCCCGCAAAGATGCATTGAAGCGGCACATTCGGACGTTCCGGTGCAGCGTGTGAAATTTCTTCGTTTTTTTTTTTTTTTGATTTATTCCCTCTTTTTTTTCTTTTCTTTCTTTTGTTTTGGTTTCGTTTTTAGTGGGAGCCCTGTTGTCGCTTTATTTTAGCCTTTGTGGCTGGGCGTTTGGGTGGTGCGTTGGCGGCGTGCGTTTGTGTGTTACAAAATGAACATTAATGGAAATCACATTAACACAATCACACGCTGTCTTTGGTGGCTCGTTACGCAAGTACACGATTGCCAGTGCCCCGTCGCTCGGCGGCCTTCCTTCAAACTTTGCCGTCTTTATTCCTCCTCCTCAGGACTATCAAGAAAGTGGGGAACAAAAGGTCCCGGCGGTGGTGTTCTTGTCCGGGCTGACATGCACCGAGGATAATGCATGCCAGAAGGGCGGATTCTTTGGCCCCGCCGCACGTCGTCGTATTGCATTCGTCTTTCCCGACACGTCGCCGCGCGGCGCGGGAATAGGTGAGCGGCACACGTGCATTCCCTCATAGGCGCCAACCAGTCGTCCCCAGCCGGCGAAACCGATTCGTGGGACTTTGGCGTCGGTGCCGGGTTCTACATCGACGCGACGCGCGCGCCCTACGCGGCACACTACAACATGGAGTCTTTCATTACACAGGATCTGCCGCGTGCGCTGCAGCTTGTCCCGGGCCTCAGCATCGACCCCGCCCGCGTTGCCCTGTCCGGCCACAGTATGGGCGGGCACGGTGCCCTGTCGCTCTACCTCAAGCATCCGCATCTGTTCAAATGCGCCTCCGCGTTTGCCCCAATCTGCAACCCGTGCGCCGCTCCCTGGGGCATCAAGGCCTTCACGGGGTACCTCGCGGGCGGCGTCGAGGAAGGCCGGGCGCATGATGTCACCGAAATCATCAAAACTTTGCGACCCGAGGAACGCAAGCTGGACATTCTGATTGATTGCGGTGAGATTTTGTGCTTGTTCCATATCGCATCGCATTCAACCCGTCGCTGTGCTCAAGGCCGCGGAGACCAGTTCTACGTTCAAAAGCAGCTGCTTCCTGAAGCCTTTGAGGCTGCCGCACGTGCCGCTGGGTACCCCGCCACACAGGTCTCTGTATCGCTGCACGACTTTTACGACCATAGCTACTACTTTATCTCTTCTTTTGCGGAGGCGCATATCGAGTGGATTGCCGAGCGCGTTTGACTTCCAACCAGAAGAATTCTGTTCACGGCAATGTGAAATAAAAAATAAAAAAATTCTTTGATTTTCTTTTTCCTTCATTCTTTCGCGTTCATTTAATTCTTTTTTTACTTGCGATTCGTCCGCCAGCAACGGATACTTGCGATGAACGCGCCCGCGTCTTTTTCATGGAAGGCTGCGGCGAATTTCGGAGAACAATTTTTGAAATCGACGATGCCGCCCGCCGCGGACAGCACCCGCAGCCAGAACCCCGAGACTGCGGCGGCCGTCGCTGCCGTCAACGGCGCGGCAGGCACAAAGCGCAAGCGCCGCAGCCGCGGCCGCACGACCGCCGCACGCGCAAGGGCGAAGCTTGCTGCCGCCGCCGCGAATGCCGGGGACCCCGCTGCTGCAGCCGCGGCCGATGCGTCGGAAGACCAGCCACCGCCACCGCCGCCGCCGCTCCGGCCATTCGATCCCGCCGCCGACTGCGACGACCTCGCGTTCGACCCCGCCGCGCACCGGTGGACCGCGCAGTCGATCCCCGCCGCGCTGGAAAAGTACTGGCGCCACCGCCACTCGCTGTTCGCGCGCTTCGACGACCCCGCGGGCGTGCTGCTCGACGAGGAAGGCTGGTGGAGCGTCACTCCCGAGCAGGTCGCCGCGCACATTGCGCGCCGCGTGCAAAGCGCAGGCATCCCTGCGGCGGCGGCGGCGGCGGGCCGGCTGACCGTCGTCGACGCGTTCTGCGGCGCCGGCGGCAACGCAATCCAGTTTGCGCTCGCCGGATTCAGCGTCATTGCCGTCGACGTCGATCGCGTCAAGCTGCTCTGCGCAATCCACAACGCAAAGGTTTACAACGCCGCAGACAACATCACGTTCTTTCATGGCGACTTTATGAAGCTTGCCGATAGGATAACGGTTCGCATTACCTTTTTTTTTTTTTTTTTGAAGTAGAATTTTTTTTTCTTCCTTCGTTTTGCAGGCTGACGTTGTTTTCCTTTCGCCTCCCTGGGGCGGCCCGACTTATCTTAACCACGAGGTTTACGATATCAAGGAAATGATGCCGATAGACGGGTGAGTGAGTTGTTTTTTTTTTGTTTTGCCAATTCGCCCAAAAAAAATTCTTTTTCTGCAAAATCCCAGAGAAGAGCTGTTCAAGGCTGCGAGGCGGATTTCCAAAAACATCATGTATTACGTGCCGCGCAACTGCGACACCCAGCAGGTTGGCATCTGTGGTTTTCGTTTGTTTGTGACGGCGCCTTTGTGCTGATTGGTCGTTTTGTTTTGCTTGATGCGCGCGCGCGCGCCGCTCGCTGCTCTCGTCCAGCTGGCGCAACTGTGTGTGGGCGACTGCGGAACCGGCGGCGAGTGCGAGCTGGAGGAGGTGTACCTGAACGACCGCGCAAAGGTGCTGATGGCGTACTACGGGGCCCTGGTTAACCGTGCGTGGAAGCCCCCGCCCCCGCAATGAACAATAGTCGTGTTTTTTTTAGAGTTGGCAATGTTGCTCTCAATGACAACCATAGTAGTGCTGATGATGATAATAATGATGATGATGATGATGACAAAGTTCCTTCGGAGCTGCGCCACTAGTGTACGTTTAGTGCTGTGCATGCTTGATCTCAATATTGGGTGGGCAAAGGCACAGAGATGATCCCACTTGGCATCTGGCAAGCAAATCTGGGGTATAGTTTCACATCCAGACTCTTTCATCTTTCATTTAAACATATTCAACAAATGAAATAAATCAGCAGAAAACTGCTCAAAAACTTCATTCAATCAAGTGCCAGATCTGGATCTGAATACTCTGGATCTGGATCATCCTGCATCTGATCTGGCCAATGATGATCCAGCAGATGATCTACAAGATTGAGGATTTGATGTCTTGGGTGCTGCATCATTACCATATTCTGAGGTGAGTACCATGTGGTTGAGTTGAAAGACATCTGATTACTGCAAAGTGATTGAATTAGATTCTGTATTTGGTGAGTGGAAGCTTGGCACAATTTTTCCAAACAGAAAACCCCACATATTGGAATATTCTCCACAAAGAGAA
>JADHYT010000260.1:0-33015 GCA_027604725.1 Entophlyctis luteolus
TGGATTCACTTCAAGCTTGTCACTGTCATGCTGGATCATGTGTTTATTTCCCACAATTTTCCACAGCACAGTGGAATAAAAGGCAAGATAAATAAAATTGCACTGTGTTCTCTTTGTGGAGAATATTCCAATATGTGAAGTTTTCTGTTTGGAAAATTTGTGCCAAGCTTCCACTCACCAAATATGGAATCCTGACAGATCTGGCATCTGTTGGATTGATTTGCCAGATTTTTTTGAATCTGGCACTCTACCTGGCAATTTTTTTACCTGGCAGATCCATTGCCAGATTTGCCAGATCCTGCATCAGATCAGGACACAAAAAAAATTTTGCCAGATAGGATCCTGGATATCTGCTATGACTGATTTACAAAAGGGCCATTTTCTGCCATGCAAGAAATCAATATTGGCAGAGTATACAGCTTGGATATTCTTGGATGGAGTAATGTGTCTCCATGGGTTGATGACATAGTATCTGAGCAGGGGTCTCAATTTCCAGGAAGCAGTTGCTTGAACTGCTGGGCAAAAAAGTGAGTCTATCATCAGCTTTTCACCCCCAGTCAGATGGACAAACAGAGCAGGTGAACCAAATATTGGGAAAGTACTTGAGCACCTACCAGTGGCACAATTTGCATACAATAACTCAATGCATTTGTTTTAAGACATTACACCATTTACAGCTAATGAGGTATGGAATTCATGCTTCAGTATTGTCATATCTGCAGAAACAGTCAATCCTACAAGGGCAAAGGAGTTACAGGAGCTGCACCTCACACTAGTGAAGGAATTACATCACACCCAAGACATGAAATTGTGGGACAGGTACCATTAAGTGCCCCAATGCCAATGACAGATTGTGTGGTTGCCACCCATTTTGCCACTGCAGTGCATTTTCACATGCTTTGCAACACAACCGGCAGCAGTTCAAGGATCTACTCACTATTTCACCATAGCGTGATCCTTTTAACCGAGTACTTGGAATCAGTCTGTGCAACGGGGCTGTCACTGCCATTAATCTAGCGCATTCCACCATAGCCAAATTTATTCCATGCAAGATCCCCCGTACACTACGAGCCGCGGCAAATCGCCTTCATCAATCACACCAGCCATCGATAAAGGACCGCAGCCCAAGGTCTACGCATCTTCTCACATTGCATATTTCCTTGTCCATTCTCTCGCAGCAGCTTCATACCTTGGGCGATCCGTCTTGTATAGATGAGCTATCTCCGGTACAAGAGGATCGTCGGGATTTGGATCCGTCAACATTGAGCAGATAGACAGAAGGACTAGAAACCCAAAGTGTGAGTCGAAGAGGAATTTGTTACGGAAGATTTACCCTTTGAGATTGTTAGAGCAGGCGACCATTGGTCTCTCAATATATCCAAACAAATAGATCCATTTGAATTAATGTTTGGATGATAAATCTTCGTTGTGAATGCGACTTTAGGGGGTTTGAAGGGATAGTCTAGAAAATTGCATTGTCAGAGGAACGAGCCAACAAGGTACAAACGACACCTGTCGGGAATGTGATAGAGAGAAAAAAGACACCCCCAGTATACGGGCTATCTGACTGAGAACAAAATTGTTTCTGCCGTTTAGAACTACCAAGACACAACTACGGGTACTCACGGGACCCATTATAGTCGCCTACACAACCACCAAAAACCGATTTCAAAAAATAACTATCGTTAGTACGTTGCGACTTCAGCAGAAGCAGTCTGCAGGTACCTGCCAATGCTGCAGAGAGGATGCCATTGGAAGATTTGCATTAACGAAACCACACCGCAGAAGAACAGCAAACAAGAACTGCACACTCACAAATAAGTCATCGCCGGCGGGGCCAGCACTGCAGGAGGAGGGCGGGTCACGGCCGAGGTCTTGCAGTTCCTGTATTTTTTTTCATTTTAAGCACGATTATCAAGCCAACACCAGAGGAGCTCTCATGATGCAGAGAAGTATATGAAGCGCAATATATGTTCAGCCGGAGTGTGGGCGGGTGGGGTGGGGCACCTTGTTGATGCGCTTCAGGGCCATATGTCGTGAAAATGATTTGTTTTTTGTGTTCGACACAATGGTACGCGGATCTGCAAGTTATTCATGACCAACGTGAGCAGAACCAGATGATATTGCCCGTGCTGGAATGTTTGACAGGTGCCATGTACGTATTGATTTCAAATGATGTCGTGTTGAAAAGGGAGTGCTACGAAGTGTGCTCGAAAAGCGAAACTTCCAGTATGGCTCTTTTCAAAAAAATCTAAAGTCGGCGAAAGTCTAAGCTATCGTGAATTTTTTCGATCCATTAAGCCAGGCGATTTGGTTCAAGTTTAAGTTGAAAGATGCAAAAAAAATTATATCTTTGCGATAAAGAAAAAAAAAAGAGAAAACAAACTATTTGAATTAAGCTACAAATTTCATACGACTACACACGCGCCTCGCGCAGGGGCATGGCTTCACAATGCAAAAATAGGCTATTGTTAGTGAATTAGACGCACATAAAGCACTGAGCGAGCAAGTAAAACAAATGGGTCCAAAAAACTTGGCTAGAGATGCGACGGTACAAAGGGAGGCATGCACACCAATTTCCGAGAAAATATCGGCATTTCAGACTTCGAAACCCCGTCTTGTAATCCGGTAACTGACATTTCTCACGGAAATTAAATTGTTTCCCTATAGTCGATTATTTCGCAGGAAGCACCGAAAATTTGTTTGTCAGGAAAAAATCATAACAGTAGTAAGAAGATATCTGTAAGAAAGTGGAATGGGAGTGCTGTAAAGAAAGAAAATGAATCAGCGTGAAAGACGATGTGCCAGGCTACAGCAGAATATTTTGGTGATGTGAACCGTTAATCAATCAGGCACTATCAGTGGCAGGATGAGTCTAGTGTAACTTTCTCATTGCAATAAAGACCGACGCTTCGCACCAAGTCTCATCCGGATAAATCAAACCTTAACCTCCAAAACAGAATCTGGCACGGTGATCGTCGGGATAAGGGAAACATGACACGAAGGCCGGCATAGTCGCCACGGGAAGCTGCGGGAAAGACAAAGTTACCCAATGCACTCGACCATATAGCGTGTTGGATGCCTGATTGAATTGGAGTCGAATAAATGCAGAAGGACCGGCCGCTCTTGCGCTCCAATCTGCCGCGCGCATCTGTATCGCTCGGCGGCGGTGCCGCGCCTTCGAACATTCCGTCGTCGCGTGGACCTTCGCCGACCTCTTCCGTCCTGCTACCCCGGTCGGGAAGCTCCCTGAGCTTCACCGGATCTGTCTCCGGGGGCGGTCCTGCACTCTCGCGCACATCCACCATTGGCAAGGACAACGTCGTCGTGTGTGTGCGGATGAGGTATCGATCTTACTCCACCTTTCTATTTCGCGCCATCGAATCTTCGTTATGCATAAAGGCCAACGTCCGATGTGGAGATCGATCAACGACTGAAAGAAGCATGGATCGTTAACGAAATCGATTCAAAGGTGTCCATGGAGGACGATGTGGCCGATAAATTGCGTAGAACCGGTGGCGTCTCCGGAGTCACCGACTTCGTTTATGGTGTGCCTTTCTTGCCTCTCAACTACTGTGATTCAAACATTCGCATATGCCATACAGATATCGTGCAAACCGGAAGTGATAACAAAGACCTTTATGACATGACTGCCCAAAATACAGTGTGGGCTGCTATGGAAGGTATGAACGGGACAGTCTTTGCGTACGGACAAGTAAGCTCATCATTATCAGCTGTATCTGTAAGGCTGACTGTTGGTAGACAGCATCGGGGAAAACATACACCATGATGGGAACCGAAGAACAACCAGGTGTCATCCCGCAGGCGATTGATGACGTTTTTTCGTACATTCGTGAACAGACAGAGGAGCGAGAATATCTTCTCAGAGTGTCATATCTTGAAATTTAGTAAGAAATCAATTCGAGGTCTATTTCTCACATGCCACGGCTAGCAACGAAACGATTCGCGACCTTTTGAACCCATCGCAGCAAGATTTGCGAATCCACGAGGATCGTAAACGTGGAGTATATGTATCACCCCTGAAAGAAGAAATCGTAACAACACCGAAGCAATGCATGAAAGTCATCCAACGTGGAGAAGCTGCGCGTAGTTATGGGTCTACGGAATATAATGAACGCAGTAGTAGAAGTCATACAATATTTCAGATGGTGATCGAAAGCCGCGACAAAAACAGTGGTGTGATGATGGGCGACTCAGTTTCTTCACAAGGACCTCCTGGTGGCGGAGTACCTTTACCTTCAAAGACTACGACAGCAAAAGTTCGCGGAAGTGTAACCATTTCAACACTTAGTTTAATCGACTTGGCTGGTTCCGAGAAGGCAGCCATCAATGCTGACAGGCGAAAGGAAGGATCATTCATCAACAAGTCGCTGCTGACACTAGGAAACGTTATTTCGAGGCTTACAGCAGATGACGCAAAGTACGGAAAACTTCGAATTCCTCCTCACTGACGATCTCCTTAGATCCAATACTGTCCATGTTCCTTACCGTGATTCAAAACTTACTCGAATACTTCAGTCTTCACTTTCGGGAAACGCCCGGGTGTCCGTCATTGCCACAGTCAGGTAGTCATTGTGAATTGGGTTAATCTGCTGCTCATATAACACAATATATAGTCCAACGACTGCCACCGTTGAAGAAACGTCGAATACTCTGAAATTCGCGGAAAGAATTAAGAAAGTTCAAATTCGCGCGCGCCAAAATCAAGTTCTTGACGAAAAGGCTCTTATTCAAAAGTATAAGATCGAGATAGCAGAACTCAGGAACAAATTGATGGAAACGAACGATCTCCTTGAAAAAGAGCGGGCGATGCAGGAATTTAGCGTCTCAAACGCTAGTGGATTGGCAGCTGAACGTAAATTGCGCATCCAGTTCGAGGAACAGCTGCATGAGGCGCAGCTTGTACGCACCGCTCTCAAAGAGCGTATCGATCATCTCACGAAGCTAATATTGAGCAGTTCCAGTGTGACTCCAAAAGCAATTCTTGATTGGAATGCGCCTTATGACTCAGGAGTGAGTTGGTGTTAACAGTTCGGCCGGCACTTACTTTGTCAACTGCTTCAGGACAAGCGAACCACAGTGATGGTTGAAGGTCTTATGCCCAGCCAGAACTTTAATCCATCGAGACCTACGGTGTTTAATCGCCCTGCCGGAACTGCAGTTACTACCGCCACCACTGCCGCGGCACGTAAAACGCAGCGACTATCCCGGCAAATGTCAGACAAAGACTTTTTACACCGCCATATAGCTGAGCTTGATTCGCGAGATGAGAAAATCACTCGATACGAGTCCCTTGTTTCTGCTTTGCGAGGCTGCAAATCCGTGGCAGAAGTGACGCAACTTTTGTCTGCGTTTTCTACAGATTCCGAAAAGGCTGTTGCCAGTGTGGACGAAATCAAAGAGGAGGTTTATCGCTTGCGCAAGCGGACCGAGGAAATGGAGATAGTTATTAATGAACAGAACGAAAAGCTAGAACTTTACGAAGCGAGTGGTTCGCCTGTGTCGGGCGGGGCAGTTGCTGCGTTTGAAGAAAGCCCTCGGTACAAGGAAATGTCGGTTTTGATTATGCAGTTACGGATGGGGCTTGACGAACGAGATGGAATTGTGAAAGGGCTAAAGGCCCAGGTAACTGAGCTTAGAAGCTCTGTGCGGGACCTCGAGTTGCGCGAGTTCGAGCACTTGGAAGCACTGGCAATGGCTGCAACGAAGAACAGGACGAGTGTGTCGTCGCTCGAAGACTTTGAAGGAAAGATGTCTGCTCGCCTGAAAGAGGCCGAGGCAAACCTAGATGCCGAAGTAAAGGCACGAGCGGGGGAGAAAGAAGACAGTGAAAAGACGATTGCATCTCTTAAGAACGAGTTGGGCAATTTGAAAGGTAGGAACGTTGTTAATTTACATGCGTGATATAATTCTTTCCCGCCAGCTGAATTATATTCACGGTTGTCTGTGACCTCGATCGATGATTCTACTGAGTTATGAATTCGTTTTTGTTTCAGATAAAGCCGGCTATGTTGTTTTTTGGTTAAATGTTGCCAACTGAATGCAAATTCAAAACTCTACGGCCATAATCAGAACTAAGCAACTGCTCGAAGTTCCGAAGAATAGAATATTTCCTGGAATTATCTTGGACATCTCGTTGTGAAAGACTCATTTTCGGCATTTTCGAAATGGATGTGAGTAATTGTCCGATCTTAGTCAAAATTTGTTTTGATTGGCATGGACTACAAGAACGAACCATGCACAGCACAGCCACTCGTTGGGCCGTATACAATTCATCGCTTTGCTCGTGCTCAGACTGATCGTGGAGAAACCAAGTGGCAGTTATAGTGCACCGCAATGGTGATACCACTGGATTCAAGAAATGCATCTGAGAGAATATCCATACCATATAATTGCTTTGGCGCGGCGTCGTGATGCCTTTGTTGGAGTGTCTTGTTTGGTCGTACCACTTCGTCAAAGCAATTAAAATTAGGGACTGCACTGCAGAGGAGAATACGGACGGGTTTGATTGGGTTGATTGGGAAGTCTAACGGATTCACGTTTTCCGTGATTCCAACTATGTGAACAGTGCGATACGAGACGTGTTGAATCCGAAGTTCGTCTCTCGAAAGTCTGTGATGTGCGCAAAACAAATTCAGGCTAAGCCTGTGACAGAGGATTTATTTAAAGTAGTCACTGATTGACCAATATTGACTTCTCACCGCCAGTGAAGTGACAGTAAATGAATAGAATTTTAAAGTAAAATCTTCTTGGTCAATGTCTTGAATGTTTTGAATATCTTGAAATTTGCTTCTCAAGCCCAGTGGTGTTGAACAAAAGGTTGATGAAGGAGAATGATCAAGGATTCATCAAACGCTGCATCATGCTTGCAACACTGACACATGTGGCAACTGGAACATGGCGAAGACTGTTAGCTGCAAGACGTTATTGAGAGCAACTGCCAAGGGTGATGTGCGCGCGCAACGAACGCGTACTGGCGCTCAGTCCCGAGCAAGCAGACGTCCATACGCTGGCATCCCGCGATACGCCGAGACGAGGGATCTCGTGCCTCGCGGGACTCGCGCAACGCAGCCGATGCTTCGAAGGAGGAGAATTCGCCCCTGCCAAAAGCACGAACAGCTTCGCCAAACCACAATGGAGCCGCGCTCGGCCCACTTCTTCCTTGGGCTCTCCACCGGCATCGCCGTGTGCTCCGCCCTGTTCTCTCTGTATGCCGGCTCGCTCCTCGCCCAGACTCTGTCGACGGAGCCCGCGTCTGGGAAATACTTACCGGATGCGCCAATCGACGACGACGGCGCCCCCCCGGCAGAGTCCATGGCGCGGTTGTCAGAGATGTTTGCCATCTCGACAGATAAGCTGAATCAGATCGTGCGTTTGTTCGTTGTGGAGATGAAGAAGGGCCTGGCTGCCGACGGACAGTCCCTTCTTATGATTCCGTCGCATGTAACTTCGCTACCAACCGGAAGGGAGCATGGATCGTATTTGGTGCTGGTATGTCTCGTTGTTTCGCAATCAAGCTTTCCCTTGTTGACTGGTTGTTTGCAGGATCTGCACGCGGCAATGCTGCGCGTCGCCGAGGTTGTGCTCGACGGCCACTCTAATGCGCGTTCGCGCCAAAAGACGTTCACTATCACCTCCAAACACAAAACCATGCCCAGAGACGAGCTGTTTGACTACCTCGCCGAGTAATGCACAGAATCCGTTTCTTATCTGTCGCTGACAAAATATCAGATGTCTTAAAGAATTCATTCATCACGACCAAACTGAATCGCTGGTTACTTCTCCACCAATTGAGAGACCTGCAAAGTTCAAGCTTGTGTTCACCTTCTCGTTCCCGAGCGCTCAAAAATCTGTGAACGCCGGGTCTCTCATTCTTTGGACAAAAGGATTTGCGAATCCAGGTGTGATTGGGCAGGATGTTGTCCAACTTTTGCAGGCGGCTTTGGTCCGCAAAGGAATTGCAAACGTTGTCGATATTGTTGCTCTTGCAAACGGTACAACCACCAATTTGGTAGGCCACGCTTACACTCAGCCCTCGACGCTCGCTGGCGTGATTGTGGGCACTGGAACAAACTGTGCATACGTGGAGAGCGTGGAAAACATAACAAAGCTTGACAAAAGGAGTTTGAAAAATAAGGACGCCAAAGATATGATTGTTAATGTGGAGTGGGGAGGATTCGACGACGGCGAAGTCATCATCCCGCGTAACAAGTACGATATCAAAGTTGATCGCAGCAGCAAGGAGGTTGGGAAACGCACCTTCGAAAAAATGATATCGGGAATGTACTTGGGGGAAATTGTCCGATTCGCGCTAGTCGACTTGACAAAAACTGGAGACATTTTCCGTGCAGGTGGAAGTCCAGAACTACAAAAAGCGAATTCTTTTGAAACCTCGTTCATGGCACGTATTGAGCGGTACTTTGTTCATGTCTCTTTTTCGTCAATGACCGTTCTTTTCCCTTTTCAGTGATCACTCGCTTGATCTCGGCGACACTCGCACGGTGTTGGAAGGGATGCTCAAAATTCCACACACTAGTCTTGCTGATAGGCGCCTTGTAAAGTCCTTGTGCGAGCTCGTGGGAAAGCGCAGCGCGAGATTGACAGCAGCAGCGGTTGCGGCGATTGTGACGAAGATGAACAAGCTGGATGGATGCACTGTCGCTATTGGGGGGTCACTTTTCGAAGGGTATCCGCACTACTCGAACAGAATGCGCGACGCGATGCGAGAGATCTTTGGGATCAGCGCCGAGTACGTTGTGTTGGAGCAAGTCGGAAATGTTATTGGACAGGGTGGTGCCGTTGTCGCTGCGCTTGTCAGCCAGAATTGACCAATAAAAAAGACGAATGTCTTCAAAATTTTCTGGCTTGCCCAGTCGGTTTAGAACTCAGGCCTAAGCTCAGGAGAACATACTCTAATCTTGGCGAGCGTTATTATGTTCATGAAAACTCAATGGTATATTTATATACATAATGTCACTGAACTACAAATAGTCTGGCGTCATATGATAAACAGGTAAAAACTGGAATAAACCTGCGTGCAAAGGATAGAAGTGCCGTGATGCACCAGCCACTGGGCGGAAGTAATCGTTCGGAATAATTGGGGTACCGCCATTGTACGCAGCAAGAATGGCGGGGGCAGAATTCACTGCAGTGAAGTGAGGAAGAAACGAAATCAGCTGCGGTTGGGGAGTGGCCACCTGATGCTGGAAATATGGAACTATTCCTTCAGCCAATTGAGGGGCATTGCCCGTTGTGTGCGTTTGACAAGGAGGAGCAGCGGTTTTCACTTGTCCTATTTCTCGGAACTGAACTTTGATGATTCTGTCCAGCCACCGAGAACCATGAAGCTCATCAATCGCGAGCTCTGCATCGTCTTCACTTGAATATTGTATGAACGCAAAGGCAGGTCTCTCCATGCTCGTGTTCTGAGTGAACAGTTTGATGGTCTGGATTTCGCCGTACTTTCCAAACTTGGCTCGAAGCAAGGCCTCTGTCACCTGCTGTTCGTTGAGTTTTCCTACGAATATCGACCGCCGATCAACCTCAAACTTCCGATTGTATTTGGCCCTGGAAGCATTTAGCAGTCGGAATGGTTCATGGTTTAAGCAAACCATTCCACTGTCCATTTGGTCAACTTCCTTGTTGCAACATAGGCCTTTATAGCATCCGTGCGGCTGAAGTACTTGACAAAAGCACAGCCTTTGAGGTCATTTGTGTCGCGGTGGCGCAGGAAGCAAAAGTCCTCGACATGGCCAAACGATTGAAAGTGACTTTCAACAACATGACGGTCCCAGCTTGGATTGTACTTAACGCGAAGAGTGCACACCACATTCGCCGCTTCTACACGGATAATTCTTTTGTCAACTGTGTTTCCTTGCGCTTCATGAAGTGCTCGTTTGGCGTCGGCAATATGCTGCAATTCTGTCAAGTCCCAAATCGCACCAGCGAAACCAAACACCCGCACTTACCTTGAATTGAATGAAGGCGAAGGGTCTGTTTGCTCCGTCTCTATCGATTTTCACTTCGTTGATGGGACCCCACTGCGAAAAATGTTCGCGAATGCGATCGAAGAGGCTCATATCGGATTTGGAAGAATCGAGGCTGTGTGGTTTCAGGACAAGTTTCCCCCGATCGATTTTACTCACTTGCCGATGAAAATGCATGCCTGCGGCATGTTTGAGAAAACTGGCTCGTTTGTGTCTCCCGATTTAGCGGCAGCAGTTGCGGGTTGATCAGGATCACGCATCTGGAGGGCATTATTTGGGTATAAATTAAGGCAGCAAAATTCACCTGTAGTCCGTGAATTTCATTGTCTGCCGAGGTGTGCTGCATTTCGTAGTGCCTGGGTCAAGCTCACGAGCGTACAATAGTCAGATTGTCCCCGGTTTTGACCACTTATCGTCCATGAGTCCAGCGGTTTCAACTATCTTTTGTTGATGTTTGCTCAGGGTTCACTCAGGGCGAAAAAAGGGTGCAGAGATGAAAGAAATTTGCAAATACATCCAAACTCTAACAAACTCTTGCTCACTGAATGAAACGATCGAAAGCCACACCGAATATTCTACAGGACTCTGCACGAATATTGATGGCGGACACAAGAGTAATTGAGAACGCCTTGTTGTAGACACTACACAGTTTGTTCGGAAGCGGGCTACAGAATCGCCGCTCGGCAAGATATTAAGAAAAAAGGCATTAAAAATGCGATAAGGTCATGATTTGAAAGTACTAGGAAACACTCAGGATTCCTGTCAAGTGGACTACCATCGGCTCATACAACAAGCCCTGAGGGTAAGGTTACCGATATGGCGTTTGTGGATAGTGCAACTCAGAACCATGGCAGGTTCGACAACTGTCGTTTATTCAGTGGGGTTGAGAGTCAGGAAATTGGTATTCATCGCTCATTATCTGCTTTTCAGCAACCGGAAAATTTTGTCTCTAAGATTTTTCTCGCCTAAAACTGAGAAACCGAGCCGGTGCCAAAGGATCAATGGTGGATTTTCCAACTAATCAAGCAACACGACATCAGTTTTACAAAATCTAAACTGCAGTAAAGGACAATTACGAATCCAATTTGTTTGAGTCAGCAGCCGCAAGATTGCCAGAAACACGTCATGAGAAGGCAACAATAACAACCAACTTTATTGAGAAGCAGTTATAACAGGGATGGCTCTTCTACTTTCTGTAATCCGTAACGCTGTTGACCTTAAGAAGTTGCCAACGCAGGAAGGGACGAAGTTGGAAGCAACTTGGGCCGAAGCATGGCGGAGATCGGAGGGAGAGCGACAAAGGATTGAAATGCGGGCGATTCATGAACCAAGTTGAAACGTTGAGGATTACGGTAAACTGCAAACTGCATGTGTATCACTTTGCCGAACGTGGTTTTGGCTTTGGTCGTGTAATGGTGTCCACGGGATATTTCACCAACTTTTGCTCCACCGTACTCAGAAGACACGACTATGCCAGGCTGATTCGAGTTATAGCAAGCGTGGCATTCGAAACGAACCAGTTTAACAAAAGAGCACTTATTTCGTCCGGCTCCTGTCGCATAAATGCCTCGAACGCATGGCTCGTTTGGATGTGATTGTTGAGGTCCGATTTGCAAGAAAAGCTACGCAAAAACAGAATCGCAACTCATCAATTCCGGTTTTGAAATCGGTGTTGGTCCGTCACAAGACGAGTTCAACAGCAGTCGCCGCGATAGCTGCGAGCGAAGGGCACTTTGCCAATGCACGAGCACGGTTCCTGTCTTTGTCTCGGTTTGCATAGCCTTCATGTGCTTGTTTCAAATTGTGAGTGAAAGTCGCCCAGGACAGGTCGCACTCGTAAGGCTTTTCGCCATTGTGGCATGCCACCGAGCCCCTCGTTGCTGCTGAATGTGGATTCGCAGATGCTGCACGAGAAGTGGCTCTGCCTTTTCGCCGGAGATATTATTCCTGATTCACGATTCTTTTTTAATTTCTGCTCCATTTCCCTTTAAGCCAATTTGTATTCGGCGAATCAATCATTAAAACCTTACAAATCACCTTCTTCTTCAGACCAGCATCTAAAGGGACTGCGAAAAATGCTATAACCCAGACATACTGGGCTACCTCGTCAGCACAAAATAGACTTTGGACCGTAGAATATTTTAATAGTGGTCGCACTATGAGTCATAAAAAGGCAGTTCGTCGAAAACCAACTACAAAAACTGCCTTCTTGTACCTTTCGATCCTCGAAAAATAAATGGAGACTATTTTGACTTAAGTCGGCAATTAAATCAAATTTCGGCAACTCTCAACCAGAATTGCCAACCATTTAACTATATACATGCATGTATGCTGGTGTCTTAAACTAAGTCCTTCATTCTTTCGAAGGCTATGACAAAAAGTAGTTATTCCAGTAGGCAGAGCGGGCTAAGAATTAAATTTCCCATGGTTTGAGACAGACAAAAATTTATTTTATTTGCAGCATTTCTCTTGGATTCCAATTAGAATCTTTCATCGTAAACGCCACGAGGACCACTAGGCTATCGCCGTCCGCGTACAGCGCGGGAAGGCGGGAAGGGCGCCGCCAACGACCAATTTAGTTCAATTACCAACCGGCCGCTCCATGCTCCGCGCTGTGCGAGGCAGCGATTTGTATCTATTCTTAGTCACCGCTGCGCAAGAAGCAGAGTTGACACGTCATTTGTCTTGACGAGAGAGGGAGAGTGAAAAGAAAGAGAGATCGGGGAAGGGAGCGTAGGGCGGCGAACCAGACCCACGCGCAAAAGATTCCCTGGCACCTCGCTGATACATAACATCTTCCACATATCGGTCTGAGCGTAGCTTGAACTTTCTCTCACTCGTTGCCAGGCATCTGGTTTCAAACTTATGAGTTTCTGAATAAAGTTACCTCAAGCCTTTCCTCCATTTACTAGAGTTTGCGTTTGATGCACCTTTGGATTTTGTATAATCTAACAAAGAAATTTCAGTGTTAGGGGTTGTTGTTGATATGTTGCCAGCAAGTTTGCTTTGAGGTTGTCTTATAGTCTCTTCCAAATCTCACACCTGTTGAAATTTATGGTGAGTGAATACAGGGAGCAACCAAGGTAAGTTTATTGGTTTCTTGGGTCAATTTTAAGATGTCTGCAGCTGGCAGACATGTGCAGACTTGCCTGAACGTTTTGAATGGCACGTCTATTATTTGTTGCAAAAGCTGAAAACTGGTCTTGAAAATCTCTTCAGCAATTTTTTGGTTTTTTTCCGACTGAAGCAAAACTCATTCTGTTTTCTATTATTCCATGAATCAAAGCTTGTTCCAAACAAATCAACCAAAAACTCATCCCACATAAATGCTATCAGCTGGTGCCACTGTTTCGTTTTCCGACACTTTCGACGGCAGAGGGAAGGGCAGAAAGTGGCACGTCTGATGCCGCGTTTCCCTCCACCCGGGACAACTTGGAATCAGCCCACAAATCATAAAACGTCCCCAGGAGCAGCATGTTTGCCAGAACAAACACCACATTCGCCCTAACAAACTCTCCTTCCACCCTTTTGTTTTTGAGCACGCGACTGACTGTCGACACAGCATTGGCAAAGTACCCCAAAACAAAAATTATCCATCCAATCACCCAAACAGCTTTACTCGAGAACCCGCCAGGCACGCATAAGGCTTGATTGTCGTCCAGAGCAATGGGGCCGTATCCAATGACAAGAAGCAGCGCACCAGTTGCAGCAGCCAGATGCGAAAAGAGCTTTCCAGCAATTCGGGATAGAGCACGATGCATAGCTTGGTACACACCAATTACGATGTGGGAAGCAAAGAAGACAGACACAATGCAGGCAGCTGCGTAGAATCCAGGACGGAGATTCTTCAACGTTGTTGGAGCATCAGGATGGAGAGAAGAATATGAGCAAGTCCCTTGCTGTACTTCAATTTCGTCACCGATCGAAACGGTGCATAACCATGCGCATTGGAATGCGGATTGCTGCGCCAGACAATCACTTGGCGTTTTCCAGGTACTGCAAAACTCGGACAAGGCGACTGTTGACATTGAGTAATAACTCCCGTCATCTGACTCAATAATGGAAGCGCGATGACCACTGAATTCTGCGAAATCATCGATCTTGCTAACCACAACTTGAAGTGCGGGATCGCCCCCTTGAAATATTGTTGTTTTTGAGTTAAACAGGCTTCAATTACAACAGCTTGGCTTTGTCACTCAACTGCATTCAGACTTGTTGTAAAAATTCTTTGTTACGTTGAAAGTATAGCCGAGATTATTTTGCAGCCCCACGCTGTACGATGCGTAGCCGCTTGACGAATCCAAATCCATGCAAGAGTCGAGCAGCGCGACATCGGTCCCAAACCACAGTTCACCCTTGTTATCCCGGAAGTAATCAACACGCACTTGCCGCTTAAATGCAAAGTTCTCAGCGACAGCTTCCTCCAACGTGCTCGGATCAGTCACGCACTCGGAGGAACCATGGAAGCCCGCAAGACAGCCTGGAAGCACGCATGACGCTGACAGAGCGCACGAGTCCGACGCGGAACAAGCCACGGATTCTGTCGACGTGGCTGTCACCTGGACAATCGCTGAAGCACTGCCGCAAGTCCCAGCCGCAGAATAGAAGTACTCGAGCAGGAAGCCGTTGTAATTGGCTATGGACGCCTTGTGCCCGGAGTCGCAGTTGCTTGTAGCGTTAACAGTGTAAGCGTCTGAGACCCCATCAACGCCATCGGTGCAATTGTCTTGGTAATAGTTTGGCATGACGCCGAGCTTGTCTCGCGCAACGCTCGCGTCCACGAGGAGCGAAGAGCCTTCCCGAAATTCGAAACTGCGACCATGAAGGCCCGTTGTGTTGACGCAAGTGCCCAGACGGATGTGCGTCAGTTGTGACAGGGTGGCGCAGCCTGAATCGGAAAAGATCGCATACGATGCGTACTGCGTCCCAGGCCCAAAAATGCTCTCGGTGAATGCTGAGGTATTGGTACCCGGAATGCATCCAGTTCTGACATCGGTGAGAGTGTAGAGGTACTGCGACAACCCGTCTGTGACAACCTCTTTTGTAGTCTCAACAGCGCCCAAATCGCAGGCCGACGAGAGACTCGCAGCAGAGCAAACGGAGCCTGCGCTGAGGGGTACGTATGCAATGATGGCAGGGGTCTCGCAGTTCGTGTTTGAGTAGGAGACATACACGGTGAACTGGGCACGGGAGGTAGCAGCGAGAATCCCAATCAGCAAGCCAAACATACCAATTGTATCGTTTTTTGATTGGATCGGAGATTTATATTTCTAAAACAAGGGTGATAATTTTTCTTGTTGCCAAGGCACATGGGCGGGCTTGTTATCCGTACAGATATTCTTGACTCATGTGGCATCAGCGTGTGGGGCACCGCGCAGACATGTGTCTCTACTTTTACTATTCCTGATGATGTTCTGTGGAAGGGGAGGTGAATGAAGGGAGTAACCGAGGTGGGTTATTACTTTTCTTGACTCGGCGTGAATTTGAATAAAATCCACTGATGAGTGTGCGTGCCGCCGCAGAGTCACTCTTTGAGGTCTTTGAGACCTCGCTGATCGCGTGCCTTTGCAGCTGCGGCAGGGCTCACGTCTTTTGGTTTCTCAGATATACTGTGCTGTTTCCAAGTGTTTGTTGCGGGTTCATCATTCCACTACAACCTCCTTCGCCGCGCAAGTCTCCCTCTGCCTCTAGTACCCGAACACAGCCACGCAAACGCCGCGTGAAGTTGGTGAGTAGGACATGATTGGACTCAGTGCAGACGTTATAGCCTGTATGTCGTGGAAAACGAGGGTGAACGGGCGGAGGTACACTGGCGGAACGAAGCGGTCCATCCAGCAAATAGCACGCAGCTCGTGGACGAGAATGTGGTTTGGCTCTATGTATGCATATACATCTTTCGGCTCTGACGATAGCGAGTCCGAGAGGTGGGATGTTGAAAACACCTTACTGAAAAAATTTTGAGATTTGCAGCCACAACCCCTTTGAATCACCCAATAGTTTTAGGGCGACGTGGCAACATCGACCGCATCGGCAGATGCTGTAGCAAGTACAAAGAGGTTGCCCATTGACAGATGCCAAAGTCGCATGCCTGTTTTTTGCCTTTTCCGGCTTATTCGCATTCAAAAATTAGCGGGCAAAAATTCTGCATGTCAAGCGACACCATTTCCAAATATCTGACAAACGAAGCGGTCCTAAAATAGTTTGAGCTTCTTAATGGAACCTTTTTCACTGGAGTTTTTGTTGAAAAGTTCACTCTCGGTTGATATATAGAAGACTTTTATTCACGTGTTCTTTTTGACGAGCAGACTTACGACACAGAGAAAGGTTACTTTGGGTACAAGGAATAAATGTAGTCAAAGTCCTTGGTCTCTCCCTTCCAGTTCACATCGAGTTTCTTGAGGTCGCCAGTGGTGGGGTCGAACACTAGCGCATGAACTCGAGGAAGTGCCAGGCCAGTCTTTTTGTACGATTCCATCCTGCTTTTCTGCACACTGCCAATCTTTAAAACATTAAGGCACTGCTCCACCACGCTTTTGAAGTTTTTTTCTGTGAGATTCTGGATGGAAAAGTAAAAAAACCTACTTCAATTCGACCAATTTTCTGTGTCTCGCCTCTTCGTCAGTCATTGGGGAAAGAGTAGCGTGGTGCATTCTTTGAACATCTCTAATGTTTCTGATCCAATTCTCAATCAATCCGTGGTCCATCTGCTTGTAAGAAGCGCGCACAGCCCTGTAGCGAAATAAAAATAATTAGAACAAAAAAAAAAGGTAGTACTTCTTAATAAAGGACACAACTGACCCGCAGTCATAGTGTCCGCAAACAATAATGTGAGGAACTTTCAGTCGGTCCATTGCAAACTCCACAGCTGCGAGAACACTGAGGTCGGAGACATTGACCAAGTTGCCGACGTTGCGGTAGATGAAGAGATCTCCGTATCTGACATTCATAAGAACGGTCGGATCAACACGGGCATCGCAGCAGCCGATGTAGAGGTAGTTTGGGAACTGCCCTTTTTCTATTTTTATGAATCGAAGGGGTGGTTTGAGTTTGATTAGAAATTACGTAATGTCCTTTGCGAGAACACAAAGCAGGTCAAGTTACCGAAACGTGAGAAAAAGTCAGGCTCTCGCGCTTTCATCTGAAAAGGAGAGGGAACATTAAATGGGACTGGAGGGAGGAAGCAGGGCTGTGATTACTTCGTCTGCCCAATTGCCGCTCTGGGTGAGGATGTCTTTGAGCTCCGGATCTGAGCCCTTGAGGGCTGCAAGGGCCTGTGGAAAATTAGGATGCTGCTTGTACGGAAAGCGGGCGACGGCGGCAGCCGTGAACGGGCGGCAGTGGCGGACGCTGGGACGGAAGAGCCCGAGAGAAACAACGCGCATTTGGTTGGTTTTTGTTCGTACGGCTTTCCGCTGGGCAAGGCAGCGCCTTGGACTGTACTGTCTCAGGCATATCTTGTCCTGCGAGCTTGATGAGGGTGACAATGCTAAGCCATATGATAGAAGGAAGGCAAAGCTGTGCCGTGAACTGCCACGTCGCCTTTCATGTGCATGAATGTATATATATATATATGTGTGTGTGTGTGTTCAAGGTGTATTGCGCGTGCATACCATAAATCATACGTGCATCTGTCTGTCAAGTGCGTCTGTTTGAGAAAAGTGTGCGCGCCCAATCACATTTCGCCAACATCTGCACCGAATGCTGCCCGTCCGCGTTCTTGTCATTCTCGCTGCCGCCGTGTGCGGCAGCGTCCGCGCCGATACTCCGGCGCCCGTGTTCGAGGTCCGTTCTCCCCGTTGATGTGTCCTTCGCCTGACCGCGTTTGCCGTTGCCTTGCGTTGGCACACAGCCCATCTCTCTGAAACCTGCCAACGGCGGCTTCTTGGACCAATTTACCGCTCCATTGGCTGAGCAGTCTGTATGGGTGGTATCTTCCGCGAAGAAGATCGTTGCTGGTGTTGAGGATGAGACTCTGCTCAAGTATCGTGGCGAGTGGAGCGTGGAAGAACCCTCTGTCGAGACTATCCTGAACGACAAGGGTCTTGTCGTGAAAACAGCTGCCGCTCTGCACGTAATCTTCTTCCCTTGCCGTTTGTTCATCATTCTTTAACATAACCTTTCGGATGATGCACAAACGTTCAGGCCATCTCTGCCCAGTTCCAGACCCCTATCGACACCAACGACAACACATTTGTCGCACAGTTGAGTTCTTCCTCCCTTCACGTTTTCCTCCTTAGAACTCTGTTGCTGAGACGCGACCCCAAGATACGAAGTGAAACTCCAGAACGGCCTTGAATGCGGTGGCGCATACATGAAGCTGCTTACCTACGACCCTGAATTTGAGCCTGAGAAGTTCTCAGACAAGTCACCCTACACAATAAGTTCGTTATTTTTCTAGGTGGAAACATTTTTTGTTGAATTGGCTTCCTTTTGTTTCGGCAGTGTTCGGCCCTGACAGATGTGGCACTACCAACAAAGTCCACTTCATCTTCCGCCACAAGAACCCCGTCTCGGGCACAATCGAAGAGAAGCACATGGACACAGCAGGCGTGACTGCGAAAGCAGACAAAGACACACATGTGTACACTCTCGTTGTGCGTCCCGATAACACGTTCGACGTGCTTGTCGACGGAAAGTCTGTGAAAGAAGGCAGCCTTCTTGAGGACTTTACGCCCCCAGTTAACCCACCTGCCGAGATTGACGACCCCGAGGACAAGAAACCCGCCGACTGGGTTGATGCCGCACGCATTCCGGATCCAGATGCTACAAAACCGGACGATTGGGACGAATCTGCTCCCTCTCAAATCGTGGACGAAGACGCGGAGGTATTATTGACTCATTTGTTAAATAAATTAACGCTGACTTTTTCTGCAGATTCCCGAAGACTGGCTTGTCGATGAGCCCAAATCCATTCCGGATCCAGCTGCAGATAAACCGGAAGACTGGGATGACGAGGAAGACGGCGAATGGACTGCGCCCTTGGTGCCTAACCCGAAGTGTGCGGACGTTAGCGGATGTGGCGCGTGGACGCGACCGATGAAGGCAAACCCTGCATACAAGGGCAAGTGGAAGGCACCAATGATTGACAATCCGGCGTACAAAGGGGTTTGGGCGCCGCGCAAGATTGCAAACCCAGAGTTTTTTGAGGACAAGAATCCCAGCAACATGGGCAAGATTGGTGCAGTCGGATTTGAACTTTGGACCATGCAGAACGGCATTCTGTTTGACAATGTGTACATTGGGCACAGTGAAGCGGAGGCAAAGACTCTGAGAGATGAGACTTGGTCGGTCAAGCACAAAATTGAAGAAACGCGCACGCCAAAGGTTTTCTTTTCATCGGCTCGTTCACCACTGACGCATTTGTTTGTTTTTTTTTCTTTCTTCTTTTTTATTAATAGGTTGAGGCAAAAACGGACAAGACTGGCAAAGACCAAAGTATTTTCGAGAAGGTGCTCGATCAAGCCGGAGTATTCCGCGACCGACTTACGTCTCTGGTGGCGCGATGCGTGGAGGGCGACTACGTCGAAGCAGTGAAGGAGGACCCAGTGGCGTTTGGCAGCATTGTGCTGATTGTCCTGTACGGTGTAACTGCAATCTGGACGATCGTGAGTGCAGTGGCAGACCTCGTGGCAGGCGGTGGCGCGAAGGCGGCAGAGAAAGAGGCGCCGGTGAAGGCAAAGGAATTATCTGCCGAGAAGGAGTCCAAAGCAGATGGGGAGAAGGAAGACGCGGATGCCGACGCTGATGCCGACGCAGATGAGGACGAGGAAGGTGAGGGCGAAGGCGAAGGCGAGGGCGAGGGCGACGACGACGACGCGCAGGACAACAAGTAACGATGCATTGTGTCTGGCTATTCAAGCGGCTTGTTTGCGGGTGACTTCTGGTGGCTGGTGATTGTTTGCGGTGTGGTGTGTTCATGTCCCAAAGAAAAAACCGAGAAAATTGCAAATCAAATTGCCGTACTTTTAATTTTTTTATTGAGGGGGAAAAGCCAAAATTGGAAAAAATAATACGAAAAGTTGAACAGGGCTTATTTGGTACGCGCATACTTGGTGGGGGTGCTTCGTTGGGTAATCGCACGTGAGGAAAGAAACGAGATTGTTTTGTCTGTAAAAGGGGGCGCGGTGGTTCACATGACGATGCAGGAGGGGCCTTCGCCCCTCTGGATCCTCTGCAGCAGCGACGGCGGCGGGGACGGCGAGGGCGGGGTGGACACGGCGACGGGGTCGAAGTGGACAAACTTCTTGAGCTTCAGTTGGTGTTGGGCAGCGGCGGCCTTCGCGTCGACTTTGATTGTATTTTTCGGCGCGGACGACGCGGCGAGTCTCTTCGGCTTGGGCTTCGGGCCGCGCTTCTTCTTCTCGGGCAGCGGCGGGTGCAGCGCGGGGCCGGGGTCGGCGGCGCGCAGGAGCAGCCGCGCGGCGGGGGTCTTATTCTGGGCGACGCGTTTGGGCCTGGCGCCGGGGCGTGCGGCGGCGGCGGCAGCGGCGGCGGCGGGGGGTCTGCTCTTCCTGGCGGCGGCAGCGGTGGTGGTTTTGGCCATACGCGCGTGTTGTCGTGTTCGTGTTTGGGCGAAAGTTGCTGTTCTTTGTTCCCACTTTTGCCCGCGACCGCGGCAATCACGGCGCCCTCCACGAAGCGCCGTCTCAGCGCGTGTGCCAGCGGCATGTCGTCCCATGCTCGCGGCGCAAGCCCCACTATCGCTCGCCAACTCCATGTTCGCGTCACCCAACCGCCCATTCTGCAAGATCTATTTTTTTTTAAAAAAAAAATTTAGACTTAAAAGTCCCATCCCCAACTGCATGTTAAGCAAGATTATTTACAGCCTTTGATTATATCACAGAATCACCCCCTCTGAAAAGTTTAGCAGCATACTAGAAGCCATATCTGGGTTTCAGCTATAAGGCCTTCATGTGGGGTGGAGCTTGTAAAATTTTCAACCCCGCTTCAACCTTTTTCTCTTTTTTTTTTTTTTTTTCTTTCATGAATTTTCGTATTTTCCTTTTTTTGGCCACGATATCAACTTCTAAACATACCCTGGAAATTTTCATTGATGTTGGCGAGAAGTTATTTAAGCTTGTATTTAGTGTGTCGACACTAGTTCGCGTGTGACCGAAAATAAATCTGTACGAAAATACTGCGGCGTATACGAAAGTCTGGTTTGGCAAGTTCTGCATCAGAAGCAGCCATTCGGCTCATCCTCCAAAAACCAAAAAAAAAAAAAAAAAAAGGAAAGGCAAGCAGTGCACCAGAAAAAGAAAAACAAGGTTTATGAAGGCACAAGTCAACCAAACACCTCCAGCGGTTCAGCAGCATAGCGATCGTTTTTCGCTCTCTCTTCAGCATCGTAGTTCACAGGCACGCGCACGTCGAACGCGCCGGTGCCGCCGCGGACAACCTGGCCCAGCACAATGCGGGCCGACGGAGACTCCAGGGTGTCGAAGTCTCCGGAAACTGTGGCCGTGGTCAAGAACTTCCCCGTTGTTTCAAAGGACATTTGCGCAAAAGGCGAGGGATTGGAGCTCATTCCCATGCGATTGAAGGCTTTGTAACCGCCTTCGAAAGTCTACGAAAATAAAGTGGGTGAATTTAAACCCAAAAAAAAATGTTACAGGCTTATACCATGTAGTCCGCAATCAGACTCAAGTGCCTTCGGTCCACGCTGATGCCATACACACCAAAGACTGCGCCGATTTCGGACATGATGGCTGCCCGCGCAGCTTCGACGCCGTAAGTCTTCAAAATAGCCGCAATGTCGTTCGTGTAGATGTTGTTGACGTCGATGACTGTATTGAATTCCCAAATCCCCCGCAAATTGATTCCTTCCGTTCCCAGGTTCTTGGACGTGTCTTGCTCAGATTCGTTGGGCAGCGGGTAACATTTTTTGATTCCGGCGATTTCGTGGACGATTGCGCTTTTGCAGACTTGTTCGACAACAGAAACCATCAGTATCTTCCGGGCCGACGCATCGAACTGAACATCGACTTCACACCATCGGCCTTTGGCGGTGTCGAAGCGGTAATCGACAATGTACTTTGTCGAATTCGCAAGGCGTTCTCCGCGCGTGAGTCCGTCCTCGTTGACGTCGAACCCTCCTGCACCAATCATCCCTTCGTCCTCAACGGCGAACTGCTGGTCACCTGCGGTTGCATCAATCAGTGCTTCTTCGTCTTCCTCATCGGCTGCGTCGTAGCTGGTCATTTGGCTGCGATTACGAGCCTTCTTGGACGCCGTAGCATCGCCTTCGTCGCCAACATCGCTGTCGTTGCCTCCGTCGTCATCCCGGTCATCTTGCTCATCGTCGTCGCGGGCGACGACGCGCTGCTTGGATTCTTCGCTTTTCGCGGCTTTCCCGCCTTTCTTTGCAGAAGAGTCCACCCTGGGGCTGTTGCCTTGGCCGTCTTTTTCATCGTCCTCAACTTCATCTTCTCGCTGCTGGCCACGCTCCAGTCCCTCAAAAGTCCCAAGAGCTTCACCAATCTTGTCCTCGTCGACAAACGACGTGTCAGACTTGGATCGCGCCTTGAACTCCTTTGCAATCGCCTTGTCCAGCAGCGGGGCGAAGCGGGTTTCAATAATGCTCGCAAGTCTGTGTGGCCTCACTCCGTGCTCCTTTTCATACGCATCGCGGGGCCAGAATTGCAGGCGAATCGTCAAGATCTTGTGACGCGACGAGCCCTTGTAAATAATTACAAATTAGGTCAACGTGGCGCGCGTGTTCGCAAAACGTACTGTGTTGACTAGCTTTTCGGTGACAATGACTTTCTCCATAATGTCTGCAATGGTGACGCGACTAATGCTTTTCGCAAGCAGCTCTCCTTCCTGCATTGATACATCTGGCCTCAGCGGCAACCGCATGAGCGGAGTCTTGATTTTGGCACTGGCTGTCATGACAAGTTCGCGCAAACGCGGGATTCCAAGCGTGACGTTTTTGGCACCAAAACCGGCAAAGTGGAAAGTATTGAGAGTCATTTGCGTAGAAGGTTCACCGATGGATTGCGCAGCAAGCAGTCCGACAGCTTCGCCAGGATCCACCAGCGAGTATAGGTATTTGAGGTTCATGAGGACTTTGAACATTTTGCCTTTCACAGACGCTTCTCCGTCCCGACTTCGTAAACAGCGTGTACGAGACCCTTTGCGCTGGCGCCAAACTGCGATTTGTCCAGAATGCCTGTGAGGAGGTTTCCGCTCATTACAAGCACTTCGTTTTCTTCGGGCGCCGTGCCACCCCAAGACTTGGCAGGAATCCTCGACTTAGAAATCAAGTTCAACGGAACTTTGTCGTACGTCAAGTTCAACAAAATAGTCGTGATCTTTCAAAACGCGAAAACGTATGTTGGAGAAGCAGGGAGAGCCGCAAGAAAACAAAACTGACCACTTGCTTTCCTGTCCATAGTTTCCGAGGCTTTTGAATGACTGGATCAACAGTGACCACTCGGCCTCTCCATCCAATCTCTACCTCCGTTTCAATGTTGCCATTGCCGATTCCGCCACCTTTGAAAGCAGGTTCTGGTTTCAATCCATTATATACTAGCTGCATGTACTGCTCCTTGGTAAAAAATGTGTCTCGTGAAGTCATGTCTACTCCCGCATCTACATGGTCCTGAATAAGGCCGCGAAGAACGCCTCCGTCCGTGGGAACCAGGTACTGGTTGTCTGTCCTTGCTATCAACATGGCTTCCGCGCGTGCAATGTCGTTTTGGGGAAAGTGGACGTTCATCTCGTCTCCGTCAAAATCGGCTGCAAAAAATTGAAGATGAATCTGAAATCCAAGAAAGCAGCACTTTTACCGTTGTAGGTGTTGCAGTTTGCATAGTGCATCCTGATTGTTTTTTCGCCAGGTAAAATGCGAGCCGTGTGTGCCATCATCGACGGTTTATGCAAAGTCGGTTGCCGATTTAAAATCAAGAAGTCTCCATTCCGCAAATGCCGGTAGACCTTCTTATTTTGAGTGGGAACTTTCGTTACTGGAAAACAAACGTTCGTTGGTAGTGAGGAAAAGCGGAAAAGAACGTTACCGTCGCCGCTGTCACCGACAGAAGGAGTGAGCAGCTGATTCGCAATCGCAGTTCGACCACTTTCATCAAACTGTTCCAGTAGAATGAGCCGTCCGTCTTCATTCTGCACATAAGTTGCACCAGGCCACTTCTTTGGTCCGTTGATGACCGCTTGCCTTAGAACGTCGAAATTGTGGTGTGTTACGGCTTCTGGGTAAGTCAGTTTGCTAGCAAACACGGGCGGGATTCCTATTTCGTTCGTTTCGATATATGGATCCGGTGAAATGACCGATCGTGCGGCATAGTTGACACGCTTTCCCATCATATGTTTTCGAAACAGCCCTTCCTTCTTTTCCAAAAGCTGGCGCACTCCTGGCGGGGGTATAGACCCCATCTTTGCTGGTTGTTTGGATGAGTCAATCAAGTAATTGACTTCTTCCTGAAGTTTCACGCACGCAAGGCCTATTCGATACAAATATTCAGTCAACTTTTTCGAGCTTTCAGCGCTTATTTCTGTTCCGTTTTCGTTTGCTTCCGAGTGAATGCGATCGTGTTCTTGCCTCCACTCCATACGAAGATCACGGATTTGCGCATTCGCTTTCAGGATTTCGGTTAAATGCAGGTTTTGAGCATCTTCGAAAACAAGATCTCCCATCTTTGACGCTGGGCGGAATCTTGTCGGCGGCACAGCAACGACTTCCAAGAAGAAAATGTGCGGCGAGGTCACACGCATGACAGTGCCCGAAGACCCAGGTCGGCGCAGATCAGGATTTGTACCAAACACCATATTTAAGATTTTCGCGTCGCGTTCAAAGAGAAGGTTGATGTGCTCGCGCACTTCCATACTGCTCAAATATCTGGCAGACTCCGCCTCTTTTCTGCCTTTTGCAGCACTTGCAGCACCAGCATTTTTCGCTGCGGCGATATCGTCATCGGAGTCAGGTTCAGAAAGAGGTCGGCTAGATTGGACAGACACTCTGTTGTTTTTCAAGGCAAGGGCAATTTCTGCGCCGTCTTCTTCGCTTTCACCAGTTATGCTCCTATCAGCAGCGGACTGTCTAACTGACGACAAGGTTTTCCCAGAGTGAGAGAAAAGCGCCTCGAATTCCATGCGTTTCATTTTCATGATATTTTTGGACTTTTCGCTCAAATCCTTTTCGAAAATCTTGCTCATCTTATCGGACCGGAATTTCGGACTGATTCCACGGCAGTTATGGCACGCGTTTGGTGGAATAGAGGCAAGAAATTCTCTTTCGAGTTTTCGCAGCATGTCAGTTGCAAGTGTGGATTTCGCGCCAATGGACGATTCGGCACGCGCATGCGAGATTCCGGCGCTCGAAAGAGCATTGTCGACAAACGATTCGATGGCTGCGATCAACTCCAATTCCGTCCTTGGTTTTTCGGCCAGTTCAGGAACTCCATTTTCCACACTGTCCATAGCGTCTTCGTATTCATCAGCCTCGTCGTTTCCTTGTTCCCCGTCGCTGGCTTCGGCGTCTATTTGGATCTTGTCCTTGGCCGATTCCTTTGCTGGAATGGATGATGGGTAACAAATCGATTGTGCAAGACGGTCACGGAACCTTTAGAGCTCGATGCTTTGGCTGGAATGTGTGCCTCTAGGTCTACGGCATCCGCCAAAAGGCCAGCTCTGATAAGCAAAAAGCGGGCATGGAAGTGCGCGACCTGGACGCGACCCAAACGCAGCCTGTGGCAGTAAAAGCACAAGCTCTGCAGCAGCTTGTACATGAGGGGGAAAGTGATGGGATTGTAGCAAGGAGAGAGCAGCTCGATGTGGCCAAAGTGGCCGGGACACGCGTGATGGCTCTGACGACAGGTCGCGCAGCTGGGTTGAAGGGATTGGGAACGTGGCGGTGGAGTGACGGATGGGGAAGAAGCGGGCCAACCTGTCGCGGAAGGAGAAGGGCCCGAGGGCGGGGTCGTACAGGCCGCCGAGCGCGGGGTGGTTGAGTGCGTCGAGCAGCACGGGGGTTCGTGATGAGCTTCACGGACAGGGCGCGCACGTCGGCGGCCGTGCAGAAGGCGAAGGACACGCCCGCAACCTCGCGCGACACCGACGCGCCGCCGCTGCCCGTCGACATGTGAATGTGAATGTGTGTGTGTGTGTGTGCCACCACCACGCGATTGATTTTGTTGTTCACTCACACACTCACACTCTCACACACTCATCACTCACTCACTCACTCACACTCAACCAGAAAAGAAAAAGAAAAAGAAAAAAGAAAAAAGAAAGCACCGAGCACACACCGCAGCTTCCTTCCAGACTCCCGTCACCTAATAAACACACTCTCACACACCCTCCCCCGGGAGAGAAAAAGACGCCATCTGCTTTGCAAAGGCGGGCTGAAAAAGGTTCGGAGAAAAGCCATCAAAAGTCGGCATGACTGTTGATTCCATACCGTCATAAAAACCCATTGAGCGACTTCCATGCCCTCGCAGGAGCACGAACCAACCTGTTCTTGCCCTTGCCGGATGCAGTGGTTCGAATCCCGTCGGGGCGAGGTCGAGATTGACGGAATTGTCTGATATCACTATCTAGAATCTATTGGTACTCCAAGATCTTATCCAACACATTTGAAGGTCCGAGCACAAATAAATGCCCCTCCTATCAAAAAAACATCCATAGGACACTAAAATGTCCAGTCCATCGGACTACCTCGTCACCTCTCTGCCTCTGCTCACGGCGGACATATCGGCCACCCTCAGCGGCATGTATGCTGGCTTGATTCCTTCGGTAGGTTGCCAAGTACTGCCGGCTGTTCCTTCAACAATGGTGCTAGAATGACGATCCGTCGAACCCTATGAAGTACTTCTTTTCGTTCTTTCCTGCTGCTCCAAGCGTCAAGAGCAGTGACCTCGTCATTTGGATGAACGGCGGTCCTGGATGGTAGGTCGCCGGGGACGTACCGCTGTGATTAAATCTGTGAACCACAGCTCCAGTTTGGAGGGCCTCTACACTGAGCATGGCCCTATCATGTTTGCGTCGAACGGGACATTGTATGCTAATCCGTACGGCTGGCACAATCTGGCGAATGTGCTTTATGGTGGGTAAAATTTTTTTTTTAATTTTTTAGATCTCACGGAAACTTTTTCCCAGTTGAGCAACCAATCGGAACTGGTTTCAGTGCGGTGTACAATCTAAATGACACTTTCGATGAATATGGTCTTGCACAGTATTTCAACACCTTCTTGACCAACTTCTACTCGATCTTCAATGAAACCAAGTCCTACGACTTGTACCTCACCGGCGAGAGCTACGCCGGCACGTACATTCCATACATCGCCACAAATCTTATCAAGGCCGAATTCCCTCTTAAGGGGATCGCGATGGGAAACCCTTGGTTCAATCCGCCCAACGATCGTGAGTTTTGAAATAATATCAAACGGCGCACAACTTTTCGTAACCTTTCTGCACCAGCTCCGGAAATGCAGTTAGAGCTTTTTGAGAGTGTTCCGAACTTTTTCACCGGCCCGACGGCCAGTGCTGTGATTGCCGAAGCGGAGACCATCATCGCTCAGTGTAATTCCACTTCTACTGCTGATTGGGGCAGTCTGCCTTACCAATGCTATATTGAAAATCTCTTCGCTGACTGGTACTACGAAACGCACGATGAGTATGGGGTTAATAACACGTGTTACGACCCTTACAACATTGCGTTTGCGTACCCATGTAACAATACCTTCGATGACCATGGATTCCTGGCTGAAGAGGCAATGACTGACTTTTTGAACGTGAGTTCTATCCCGGCACTGCGCAGAAAATCGCTCAAAATAATGATATTACAGAGGCCTGATGTGCAGGCAGCCCTTCATATCGATGACTTGCCAACTAATTTCACGTGGAATGAATGCTCGAATGTTCCGCTGAACGACTCACTGAATCCGAATAGCAACACTCTGCTTGACGGGATCGTTGCTGCTGGTGTCAAGGTCCTTATCTTCGATGGCGACTACGACTCCGTTTGCGACTACTTGATAGTCGAGGCGACGTTGGCAAACACAACGTAAGTGTGCGCTGGGATCATCGTGCGGTGACTCTAATCAGTTTTGAAATTCAGATGGGGTGGAGGTGTCGGGTTCACTTCTGCGTCCTCTGACTGGGTTGTCGGCACTTCGAAAGACGGCAAAGTCTGGGAAGACAGGGGGCTGAAGTACATTCGTGTGTTTGGAGTGGGGCATATGGTCGCAGCTGATGATCCGGTGAAGGGATTCGCGATTTTGGAAACGCTTCTGGGAGAATCCACAGCAACCACTGTAGCAACCACTGCAGCAACCACCGCAGTCACTGCAATTGGGTCCAGCGCAAACCAGGTGGTTCTGTCATTTGCTGCGATGTTAGTGATGTTGGCACTTCTGGTGTAATGGACGATTTTTGATGATAGTCGAATCCTTTTTTGCACACGTTTCGACTTCCCCTCGACGATATCGACGCGCGCACCCACGGCGCGTCGTATCTCACCCTTTACGGTAGTGGTAGTTCGAAGAGGTTGCCCGCTCAATCTGAGCAGTCCCCGCCCCGCCGCAATCGATGCAGTGAATTCGTCAAAATGTGTGCTGTATCAGAAGACGCCGGCATGCCACGCAACCGAGCTGACAAAACACCGACTGAATAATTGCCAACTGATTCTTGAGAGGAAACATGGACCCCTCAAAAAATTTCTAAAAATTTTTTTTTGTCGAACGAGAGTGTTCAAATCCACTTCTTCCGTCTTTCACCATCATCAGGAAAAAAAACTCGTAAGCAAACTGGAATAATATTATTCACGCAAAGGTGAAGCTGTTCCTTTACACTGACTACCAGGGCGCTTCGTAGCAAGTTGAATCACGCATTCGGAGCGGGAAGAATGCATCAAAAGGCACAGGGAAGTCATGATTCTGAAATTCATTCGATTGATCAACCCACAATGAACGCCAACTGCCGCGCCGTGTAGCAAGGGCGCGGGGGAAAAAACACGCGCAAGAAACAGTCCATCACAAAAAGCGGCGGCGCGTCAGAAAACGACGGCGCGAGCAACGACGTCAAACGCCGTTTTCGGGTCGCGGAACACCATCTTGCACTTGTCCGGCACGTCTTTCAGCGCCTCGCCAACGATGCGCAGCTTCTCCGCATCCGCGCCATCGCTCACGTCGCGGATGAGTATCATGGCTACTCGTCCGGGATACTCCTTCATCACGCGCGCATACACCTCTGCGTCTTTTTCGCCAGAGTCGCCGATCAGAATGAACTTGCGCGCCGGAAACCTTGAAAATAGGTCTGAAATAATCCCGTCCTTGTACGCCCGCCGCGACGTCTCCTTCCACACATACCGGAGGTTCAGTGAGCCCGCCGGAAAACCTTCTGTGACCAAGAATTTGTTGATCATGTCAACAAGTTGAAAAGGCCCCGCGGATACATAGTGGAATGCAGCATTAAGCTTGAAGTGTAGGCGATCGAAAAGTTCAGCCATGTCAGGAACAGCGACAGAATCGGGAGTGAAAAATGCAGTGTTAAAAGCAGGACCAGCACCGCGGTGTACATCTGAGTTTTTGATAGTGTCATCGAGATCTGTGATGACGGATATGCCAGGAGTATCGGGAATGATTGAGCACGTTGTGGTCGCACTTGTTCCTGCGTGCTCTCCGGACGCCTTATATGCAATGATTTGCAACGTGCTTCTTAAGGAATTGGCGTCGAAGCTCGTCCTGTCCATCCACTCTTGAATTGCAGTCTCGGGAATCTCAATGACTTCCGAGAAAAGCCCAGTAGCGGCATCAATTTTGGGGCAGACGCTGAACGAAAAATCTGCAATGGTCGCTTCTAACGCCTCCAAAACAGCCATAGAGTCCGGCAATGTGGCATCCTTGATGGACGGGGTTTTTGGTAATGGTGTGTTTGACCCAGCGAGAGAAGCGGCGTCAGGCGATTCAGAGCCGCTACCAACAATCTCGTCGCTGGGAACAACTGCGTCTTGCGAAGTTGAAGCCTTATTGCTGCTTAACCCATCGGAAGCAAGAAAGCCATTCACAACGACTTTGATCGCACCTTCGTCACAGACGGGTTCGTCAAGAAACATTCCCATCCGATCGTTGAACGCATCGTCAGCATCCTTTGACGGATTTGTGCGCACAGGAGACAGAAGCCGGCGTGAGATGCCGATGACAAGGTTCCTGCGGAATGAGGAAGTTCGGGCTCTGTGAGCCCAACCCTTAACCTGCACGTTCAAAACGCGAGCAGGAGCAGCAGCCTCTACAGAAGTGGCGGCATCCTGATCATCGTCGGCGGTTGCGGGAGGAACAGCGGGGACTATACTCCAATGGGCGCAAGTTGGGAACAGGGAGATGCGCGTAACAGTGTCCGCCGCCACGGGCGGAGTTGCGGCCGGCGAAGGCGTGTGCGGTACTGGCGACGACTGCGCGGAGTCTGCAACCGAGTCAGCGCTGGTGGCGGTGTCGGGGCGGCTCGGCAACGGCTCGCGACCGCGGCGGAAATAGTCGAGCATCGACAGGCTGATCAGAACCAAGAACACGCAACACAGACAGGGAGCACCAACAGCGCCCACAATATCAACATCAGAAGGAGGGAAGCATCCGAACAGGCACCAACACAATAGCTAAGGTGCTGCCCACAGCACAACACGCAAGCAAACAGCCGGCATCTGCACCTGCAATGCATATGCACCCCATGGCAGGGATGCACAGATGTCGCGGGAGCTGCACGCAGTCATGGGGTAGCGCAGCGTAGCGGAGTGCGCCGAAAAAGAGAAAAAGTCGCCAGTTGAGTTGCCGCCGTGCCGCGGTTGAGCCGCGGTTGAGCCGCGGTGCCGTCGCGTCCTCTGTTTGCCTCCAGTCCCGTCCGTCTCCAACCCGCGTGTTGCTTTACGCCTGCAGCGTTCACTCATGTTAATGTTGACACTCCATTTCATCCGGCAGTGTCCATAGGCAACCCCTTCGAAGTCTACACCATCGCGGGCGTGCAAATCCCGCGCTACAAGGTGCGTTCCGCGCTTTCTTCAATCTTACGTTCTTCACGGTGTAAATCGTCGCTTCTTGTCAAATCCGCCAGGTTGCCATCGGCTGCTTTTCCACCTTTTTCGGTCTGTACGTTGTGAACAAGGTGTACAAGTCATTCCAACCGAGGGCCCCAATCCTGTTCGCTTCGAAAGAGGAAGAAAACTACGTCAAGAAATACATCCAGCACCACCAACACGAATCTCACAAGCCTGCCTTGGTCCGTGATGCATACGCGGGTCCATCTGGACAGCTCTGAGCACCACCACCCCCCCTCCGTTGCAGTTATTGATGGTCGAAATTACCAAATAAAATTGGGCCGAAAATCCTGACAATCTCGACGCGTTTTCTTTAACCGTTCCGTTGACGCGTTAACTCCCAACCCCGCGATCGAATCTACGGTGTTGATTTATTCGGCGCAAAGAATGTCTAGCCTCGGGGCCTACAAGCCGTTTGTCACGGAATACAAGCTGTCCTTCAAAGATCCAACCCCCTTCGTCCGCAAAAGCGGAACGAAGAGTAAAAAGAAGGCCCAACAGCAAATTCCGGCCGTTAGGACTTGTACAGCGGCATTTGCACAGCCCGCTGTTGAGGTGGCAGTCGCGGGGCAGGGCGCAAAAAAGGACGAGAGAAGCGGCGGTGTGCTGCCGGTGTTGCCAAGTGGAAATTCCATCGTTTCCGCACAGCAGAGCTTGGAGGCGCGTGCGAGAAGAAGCAAGTCTATAAAAACTCTATGGGTTTGCAACCTGATATTTTTGAGATAGCATTATTGACTTCATTTCTTCTATTCTAGGCACCGCCAGCGACGAACGCGGACGCCGAGTCAACGTCTTTGAACCTGCCAGGAATGTTTTCCTTCAACCAACAGCCTGCAAGCGACGCAAGTGTCCCAGTCTACAAGACTTTCCGTCGAAAACGTGTCTTGAACCCAACAGTTCATTCAACAACTGTTCACCAACACAGATACAATATAATATCAGGCAAGCACTTGCACCTGAACTCAATTATCTGTGATCAGAAAATAATTTGCAATCTTACCATGTAAAGGGTCGGAGATTTTTGGTGAACCATATTCAGGATACAAAGAGGGACATCGTGCAGTCATTCAAACGTTTGCACATATAGACATGACAACAAATGTTTGTGTTCTGTCTGCAATCCGTGTAACCAACCTTTGAATGCGACATTCCTGTGGCAGGCGCGAACACCAGGGTACAACATAATTTCCAACAGAGATTATCTGTCCGACAACTTTAAGCCGCTGGCAGTATCATGATTTGTGCCGTACCAATCACTTTTTAATTCACGAAGTGGCCCCAGTTGTTGTCGTGGTCTGAGCGGATAAAGAACGGCTTGTTACGACAAATTTTTGAGATCTTCGCAAACGAAAAAGAACAAAAAAATCAGAATCACAACGCATCAGACGACAATTCCACACGCAACAGCAGATGACGACAGTCACCTCATCGCGACGCAACGGGCTAGACACTGACACAGACGCCTTAGTTGTCAAAGTGCGCGAGGCGGTTTTTGGAAGTAAGAGGACCGCGTTGATGCTCCACAAAAAGATAATGATAAAAAAAAGTGATGTTCAACATCAGCCGGCAAACAAGTGGAGAAACTAACAGCTTTTTTCATTTCATTGGTTTGTACCCGTTTTCCGCCGCGTTTCGCTGGCTCTGGACGTGTCTCTGATCAAAACTGTTAGAGCTGTTTATCGAATTTTGCCACAACATCAGCTTTCCAGTCATTTTCACCTTCGCACCATGGGGTTCAGATGCACCTTGGTTCACCGCGTTTATTTCATACATTATGCCGTGGTTCTACCTCCTCACCCCAGTGGCGTTTTACTTTATCCTGAGCATGCTTGGGACATTCTGTATAGCAAGCGCGGCGCTCGCATATGCATCCACGAAGCGAAAAGTGCGTTTCGTGGGTCCATTAAAGCTTCTTAGATTCCTCATGGTCCTCATGGCCGGGCCGCTGTTTCCGTTCTTCCTCGGCCT
>JADHYT010000261.1:0-33009 GCA_027604725.1 Entophlyctis luteolus
ACATTGAAGACTTCAAGTGCAACATCTCCACAATCATGAGTATCATCAGTTTTGATCTATATTGATGAAATTCAGCTGTCATTTGATAATGTCATTTGCAGCAACAAGTTTCCTACAGTGTTAAAAATGCAGTTAGTGCTGGGATGTGATTACTGAACAAGTATTATTCTAAAACTGATGACTGTATTTTCTACAAAGCTGCAACATGTTAGTTCCTTTCTTTGTTTATAAATATTAATTTTTAGTTGTTAAAGTACTGCACCCATCAATGTGGGCTGCCTGGATGACACAAGCTGGATTGAAAATGCAGTTGATAATGAAGTATTTCATCACATACTACAAAGACAGTTCAGTATCACCCAGCCAGGCAACAAACTCCCTATCTTTGGAGTTGGTTTGTAAATATGTGTTTACTTATTATTTGTTTATTACATCAGGATTCAGCTGAGACATCAGCACTCTCAGAAAGAATTAGTGCTGTGAAAAGTGTGGCTGCAGCAAGTGCTCATGAGGATAATGATCCCATCACAGCATTTGCTCAAAACCTCCCATATTCAAAGTGGAACCAGCTGGAACTACCACTTTGTTGGATCAAATTCAGTTTTAGGCAAATGAAGTTTCAGATGGCAATAAGAACAATGGATTGGTTAAATTTGTGGAGTTTCATCAAGTCATTTGTGATATGGTACAGCTCTGGTACTATCTGCAGGTTTATTGGCATTACCTGTAAACAAACACAAAACACAAGTGGCTGAGCTGATATTCCATCATTTCAACACCAAAATCAGAACTAAACTCGGAATCCCAAGATAATCTTGTTTTTATTGGAATTACCAGTCCCATAATTTACACAGGATTTCCCGGTTTCCTGTTCATTTACTGGATAAGCCTCATTGATCCTTGAACGACACTTTCCTTTGAGACGGATTCGAGCTTTGTTGGGTAGTTTCATCAGAGCTTTTCCGACGACCGATGGTTCCTTCCTCAATCATGTCACTGTCGTCATCCCAGTCCTCCTCCCCTTCCTCTTCATCGGTGGCCGCCTCATTTCCTTCATCGCTCACCCCTCCATTGGGTTTACCGCTGTCATCGCAGTCATCGTCATCACTATCGCCTGTGGCTTCGAAACCATCCTCATCGTCATCATCGTCTGAATCTGAACAATACGGCTCGAGCGTCTTACATAGCTTGTCCATATACTCTACGCAGGCAACGTAAACTGCTGCACTAGAACCACCCGCAGCAGCCCCAGTCTCTTTCTCGCGCGACCACCACCCAACCACATCGGCGGCTTCGACAATATCGGAGTCCACCAGTACGTATACAAGCATACCGAAGGCCGCACGCCATGGCAGCAGGGACGCACTTCTGCGCGCACTTGAGCGCGTGTCTTCCGGTTGTTGGTGGCAGTACGCTGCAACAGCATCGAGCGTGGCGACACGCGCGCGTGCGCCTGGTCGGGTGCAGTGCATTTCGAGGAGAACGACATGACGACGGACCTGTGCGCGTGCGCGCACGGCCAATTCTTGAGCGCTGATTCGGACGCTACCATTTGCAGCAGATTCTGGGCAGGCTGTTGCTGTTATGAACGCAAGAAGGCTTGTGATTGCAACACGGGCGCACTCATCAGCCGTAAGCGCGAGCGTTGGTGACAACGCAAGATTATGCAGTATCATTGGCAGGGTATTTGGTGAGGCATTTGCAAGGAGAGTCTGCAAGAGACTTTGGGTAGCCATTCCAACACGTGTTGTTGAAGACTCATGAGGTTGGGCAGCTGAAGGATGGGGCTCGGAAGATTCGCTTGTGCTGGATTTAAATATCGCTCCAACAGGATCCTGATTTCCAGTGAAGTTGTCGTCACTCTCGACGTCGTCATCTTCGTCACTGCATTCAGAATCCTCATCACTATTTTCGGAATCCTCGTCTCTATCTGATTTGGCAACAGGAGCACAGTCTCCAAACAAAAGGTCGTCATCGAGTCGCAGTTGAAACTGAGGAGAAGCCGGTAGAACGTTTGGGCGACGTTTGACTTCGTCATCACTCCCCGAGCAGGAATGACTCATCGCATTTGAAATCGAATTTCGCTCAAAACGGGCCTCAAAGAGCCGTGCAGAAAGATTGTCAACTTCGTCCCTCAAAGACTCATTCTCTCCTGAATAGAAAACAACGTTATTTAAGTTTCATGTTTGAGAGAGAATCAAACCTTTTAGCAAGGCGATTTGATCACGCTGCTCTTCCACAAGGATCTGTGTTTTCGCGTGAACTTTGGATATTTGCAAATGCGCAGATCGCTCAGCGTCCACGAGTGAACGCAAATGGGCAATGTGTGAAGCCATAGAATCCATCTTGGCAGAATTAGGACATCGATGAAGATGAGCTTGTCGGTTTGTGATATGCACAAAGTGTAGATGCTGCTGCTGCTGTTGCTGTTGCCTTTGCTGTGTCGAGGGATCTACTCGATCGGGCTTGTGGAGGCCGATTGGATCCAAAGTGGGGAGACGAGAAAAGAGTAGTACACAGAGCGACAGCAAATCCACAATCGCCTGAAATAGAGCAGCCAGGGGAGATATGAAGGCGGGTGGTAACTCGACGGGATGAAGGCTCTGCTGCTGTTTTGAGGGATCGATGGAAAGTGCCGTCAGAGCTATCAGAGGGGCGGCAGGAGCGGGGCTCGGGGGAGCAGGGGAAGGAGACTGCAGGAATCGACTGAGAAGGCGTTCTGAGTGTTGCTGGTGCTGCTCGTGGTGCTGCTGCACAGTTGTGGTTGCTGGCGCGGAGGCCATGGTTGGGGCGGGCGAGGATCGATTGATTGTTTTCAGTGACGTCACGAACAAACTGCGCGGACACTTGCGCCCGTGATTAGGCGCCAGCGTTGGCAGAGCTTATTCAGAATGCAAACATGCAGGCAGAGGCTAGTTGAGAGCTGCCAGCGGAATGTTCGTCACCTGCCAGGCCACTTACTGCAACACATACGGCCACTCACTGCAGCACAAATTGGCCACTCTGTCACGAGTCTGGCGCTACTTGGATGGCCAACTTATTCTATTGTGGCGTTTTTTAAAAGCCTGCGCGCGATGTTGAAATAAATCAGAGTTTTTTCAAAAATCGAACATTCAACCTATTACAATGCCATAACTTGAATAATTTTTTTTGAATAGTTGACATTTCGTGTCGTGTTAAAATGGATTATGCACAAAATTGAAAAGCGACTTACAAGTGTTGCCTTCAAAAAAAACCACTTTCATTCTTATTCAAAGAAGATTCCTGTGCCGATCAAATCTACATACTGGACGAAGAGATGCTCTTGGATCCGAGGAACGTGTTGCCTTTTCGGTTGCCTAGAAGAATGTAAGGGAGATTTTTAGAACCTCGAAAAATCCCCCCACAAAAATTCCCCCTTATTTTGAAAATCTGAGGGGAGAAATTATTAGTCGTCAAAAAAGCCATCATAAAGCTATTAAAATAAGTATTCCATCAATAAACCGAGATTGTCGCTAAAAGTGACAAAAACAAAAATCGATCTGAGGGAATCTAGATATAGACGTATTCGTAGGTTGAATTGATTTGAAAAACACCAGTGATATGACCCAAAGCTTGAAGCAAGCGTAGAGAGTCAAATCCGGTGTTTGACAGTTTGGTTGTCAATTTAATATTTGTATGAAAACCTTTCAATATTTGCAATATCAGCTGCCATTTGTGTTCCTGTTTGGCAGCTCAATTAATCTTTTTGCCACACTGACAGTCAAGATAGCAACCACATGCAGTAAATATAAAGGTGCTATTAATGCTGCCTGACAGTACCTGCCGGAAGATGTCCTGTACGGCAGAATTTTTACTCTGATAGGGTTGCTGTTGGAGCACGATCAGTGAGTTTTTGGCGCTACGGCGACAGCGTCACTAACTGAGGAGGCTGTTGAGGGCGTTAACTGACTATGAGTCTTGTGCCAGGCGAGAACGAAACATCTCGGCCTGCGTGCCCGCTATAACTGACTTCATGGTTGGGAACATAAGTCTCGGGCGAAACAATGTATGAATCTTTTGTTGAAGCATAAATGGTTGAAAAACCGAATCAGTGCGAAAGATCTCATAAGAGAAAGATAGGAATAGGATATATTGGACATCATTGGGCGAGGTGTCGAAGTATGAAGGTTTTGCAAACCGAAGATTTTCATTCTACCGGACAGCCTGACGTTTAATTGCATCAAGGAAGGAATTCTCCGTGTTGGATTTCTTGCGAGTTTTCCCAGAAAACACCATTGCGGCGAAACCGTGGTTCCCAATTCGCCAGCCGTCATTGCATCCCAGATTCTTTTATGTTACAGCTGTCCGTAGGCTGACTCTCTCCGGTGATAATAGAAGCTCTCAAAGCCAAATTCCCTGCAGATGTTAAGATCTCGCGGTTTTTGACCATGAACGATTTGAAATCCTGTAGAGAGTTTGCATAGTGATGAGCTGCAGTGCAGTCCAGAAATTTGAGAATATCAAACATATGCTCTCGGTATTCTCTGAAAATGCATCAGTGGGTTCTACAATCAACTGAAAGAAAGATTACATTGCTTCGTAAAATAAATCAATTCGTTCTTTTGCCACAATTTCGTGTGAGGTTAGAAAGCAGCACAAACGGCTGAAAGCTGCGAAGTAGTCCTTTGATGAAATGATAGCAGGGACAGCAAGCGTCCTAAAGGCTTTACAGTATTCTTCGTTTTGAAACCTCCGACTTAGAAGAATGCGTACAATATCAGCCGTTTCATCTGTGTGTGCAGATGCTGTGTCCAGAGTTCTGTTTATCTGCCTCAAATGGACCGTCCTTCGCCACCATGATTGAATAGTTCGAGCGGATGATTCTTGGAATTCAAATGAATGAGTTTCTGAGGGTGGTTCATCAAAAACTTTGATTATAAGCTTCACTGGCGGGGCTTTTTCGAAATCGAAATAATGTTCACGTTCTAAATTTCCCCCCCTCGATTTCTTCAACGTTTTCGCATGCGCGGATTTTAAGCTGACGCAAGACATTCTTGCTGGTATACCAGATTCAGAATCTGAACTCTCGGACATTAATCCTGGTATACTTTCCTCAGAATCTGAAATCTCGTGTTCTGAAAAATTTTCTGATTTGTGTTAGTCCGTGGTGAATATTTCTAAAGGCTATTCACCTTCTCGCAATAAGCTCTGGAGAATTCTTCTTGCTTCTCCGTCCTTTTTCAAGGCAGCTTGCCGGTACCAATATATCGCCTTCGGATAGTCCAAATTTTTTCGACAGATATGTCCGAGTTGCCTCATTGCCTTTGTGGAATCGTCCATGTTGACAGCTTTTTCGTAAAGGCGAGTCGCCTTGTCAAAATCAGGCTTCCCATGCTCTCCCTCATAATAAATATCCGCTAGATTGACTCTAGCTTCAGCATCAACGTCGACAATTTTCCAATATATTTTCAGAGCCAAAGGAATGTTTTTCCTACACCCATATCCATTTGCCAAACAGCATGCCTCTCTTGATAATGCGGCGACGTCGTTCGCTTTGGCAGCTTTGCTGAACCACCGGAATGCCTCGCTGTAATCCGGCGTGGCAGACCGAAAAAAAGATTCACCCATCAAAAACATTGCCGCTGGTTCAGACGCAAGTGCGGCATTATTAATGATCTCCCTCGCTTTTCCAGGGTTTTGACGAAGCCCGTGACCACCAACAATGAGAAGCTTCGCTGCAGAACACTGGGCTCCAACATTCCCTTTTTCAGCAAGTTTCAAAAAACACTGGGTTGCTGTTTTGTAATTCTGCGGCACTTTTCCGTGACAGCCGCTCGACAACACCTCTCCCAATCGCAAAGTCGATTCATCGTCATTCATGTTACATGCAGTCGTCAGAAAATCCAGAGCCATCTGTACATCTTGAGGCTTGGTTGGCTCGTTCAGTAAACTGTTTGCCATTTGTAACAGTGTTTTGGGATTTTTCCAATTTTCTATTGGAAGGGATAAAGATGAACTAAGAAAAGGAAAAGACAATGTACCGTTGGCGTTTCCCTCGGAGATTCTTGGGGACTCAAAAACATGATTTTTTTCAATGCCAGCTTTTCTCGTCAAACTTCTATCTACTTCAGTGACAGATGCCAGCAATTTATCCGCGTTCCGATCTTCCTGTTCGTTTAGTTGCAGCATTTCCCTGGCAATCGTCATCGCACGGCTCACGAAGGGGCTCGGAATCAATGTTCCGCGCCAGAATAGAACCAATCCGTGGTTCTCGATGTTCGAGACCTGTTCCATTATCGCAAATAGGTCCCCATTCAGCCACAGCGGGGTTCCAAGCGGCGGAAATGCACTTTCAGTGTGTTGTGTGAGGATCATGTGGCAAAATGAGAGGCGTAGGATGTTACGGTCTGTCTCATGGTGCACGAAATCCGAAAACACCTCTAACACCTGCGCAATTATTTCTGCTGCAGTGTTCAAATGTGCAAGAAGCCCGCGGGATGGCGGATTTTTCAAAAGCCTTGGAAACCGCTTTAGAGCGTATGCTATCATTCTCCACGGCATCAAATAAGGCAGGGTGCCTTCCACGTTCAGCATCACTACAGTTACAACTTCTGCAAGTCTGCAAACCGATCTAAGGTTGCTAAGAGAGAGGGATTCACGGTATTTGACTCGTAAATTCATAATCTCAAGAGCTGCCGCAACAAAGTCCAATTCACTTTCTGTTTCAACGCACTGTCTGACTGATTTCAATACCAAAATCCAAAGGATTTGGGAGTTGCTTTTGGCCGATTTTCTCACTCGCTCATATGCAATGAACAATTGGCGCAAAACGTAGTTTTTAGAGAACTGGCCGAAATCCACACAGACTTCCAATAATTCATCCAATTGTATACTTTGAATATTATTAGACAAAATGTTATTGAAATATCGCTTATATGCGCAAAAAATAGAATTGGCAACAATTTTCGGTGTGTCGTCGAGAGAAGGATCAATCCATCGAAAATAATGCCATGGATGAAAGCTTGCCACGTATGCCTTAAAGACCAAATCTGGTTCAACACCTTTTCGAAAGTTATTCTTCCAAAGATCGGAATTGATGGCAGCCAAATGTACAATGTTGGCATGAAATTCGTATTTGGCCCGCTCGGCAGAAACATCTGTATGCTCGTGGCTCTCCGAACAATTTATTGGACATTCTATTCCGGTAATGATATGGCGGACACACATCAACTTCGGGGTTGTTTGAGTCAAGTCACTTAAGGCTCCAAACTGGTTGCATAGATCCTGTAAATATTGAAGCATGGAATTCCGGGCCAAATTATACAAATCCCGATCAGAAACGACAGTCCACTCAGATTTCCAGTCTTTGACATCATCGACTTCTTCGAATATCATGCGATCGACAAGATTGGCCGTTGGAATGTGGCTCATCACAGAGCACGAAAAGATTCTCCGTATAACTGCCAGAGCATGAACGATCTGAAGCTTCACTTTTTCATCGCTTGAGGTCAATGGAAATAGAAACCGGATGCGATTTCCAAATTCAACGGCTTCAGATGCAATTCTATATAAACCTCCCAAGTCGCCTGCCTTCGGCAAAAGAACGAACGCGGCGAACTTCAACTTTTGGCATAGAATGTACTCCGCGATGTTTTCACAACTTAAATTCGGCGGATCTTGCTCTCTTCTGCAAATGAACCATTCAATAAAAGAATACACCAGCGAATTTTGAGCATAAAAATCATTTCCCTTCTCGGAAGTCAAGGCAATTTTCAAAGCAGCGGCATATGCACTGGTGCTCCCTAAGTGGGGATGTGTTTGGATATTCTGCAGCAAACTCTTTTGTCCTCCGACCGCGTTTGTTTCACGCATCACAAGAATCCAAAAAAATCTAGTCATAACTGATGCAATTCCATGGGAAGCAAGTGGTTCAGCAAGATTCAGGTAATATTTTGAAGCATCTACAAACTGTCCCGTCTCATAAACTATGATTGAAGCGGCAATATCGATCTCCCCTGCTGTTGCGAAAGTATTTGCCAATTCAGTAGAATATAGCATATGACGGTAAAGCCCACGCCTGATTATAGGCAATTCTATGAGCTCAATTGCCTCAATCTTTTCGGCTTTGCCGAGACGTTTATCACTAATTGCCTTAAAGCAGACTCGATTCAAAACTGACTGACTAGGACGCGATCCTTTGCGCGCAAGCAATTTCGCAACACTGACAGCTTCCATACTAGACTGTGGTGAAAGCAAGTAATCTTGCAAAGCCTGTTCAAAATACCCAAGCTTTTCCAGCACTCTTCCTGAAAGTTCGAATTTGGAGACCTTTTGGAAACAAACAGCTGCGTCGATTTGAACTTCCCCTGCAAGTTCAAACATTTCGCTGGCTTCTTGAAATCTTTCGGAGTTCTGTGTCTGGGATTAGTTAAAATCAGGAAATATCAACTCTACCCAATAGCATCGAGCAGCTTCGGCCGCATATTGTTCAGGCAAACGTCCATATGATCCAGCCTTCTTAAAAAAATCTCCTGCTTTTGAATAAAAATTTTTTGCTTCTACGCTCCGATCTGAGTGCGTGCATTTTGCTTCTTCTTTTCGCAGGAATGCCTCGCAAATTAATGTATCAAAACTGCTGTCCGTCGATCTCTTGCCAGCAGCAATCAGACTACGCTTGAAGCTTTGAAGAGCATTTTCGTACTGTCCTGCCCTGAATAGCATTTTGCCTTGCTCATTCCATTCTTCAGGCGTTGTTTTGTCACCGCGAGCGGAAAACTTCCCGGAACGTGCGTCGTCATTCGTTACCACAACGCTAGCAGATCGCCAGTACTTGAACATAGGATAACGCTTCTTTTCGTCAGAATCCCAGATCCAAAGCTGGCCAAAATAAGTAACCTCGAAAACCCTATAGTGACACTCACTTGACCCCTTGCGCGTGTTATCGCCGTGTACATTAGCTTAAGCTCAGCTGAAAGAATGTTATGCTTTTGAGAATCAAAATGGGGAAATTTTTCAAGGTTGCCGACGGCATCCCCAAGAAACAACCGCCACTAGTTGAAGAAACAAGATAAGAACAAAAACGGGGAACGGCCACATTTACTTGCTGGGCGGATCCCGGACTATCGGCAAACAAATTATATAGAACAACATCCCTGAATTCCATGCCTGCAAGGCACAGTCAAAAACAGTTTGATGGGAATCAAAACCTTTCGCTTGTTCCACAGTCATGACCAACGCAAAGCTTTGTTTGAGCAGATCTTTAACTTGATTTACATTTTCCAATGTCCGCACCAGAATTACTTGGCCAGCACCGAAATCAATTGGTTCTCCTTCGTTTTTCCCACCCGCTAGGAATGACAACAGGTCTCCTTCTGCTTGCTTTCCCGAAACAATAACCGGCTGAGGACCAGCGATAACGCCTTTCTCACGAGGTAACTTATCTATAGATTCAGGAAAGTGCCTATGTAAAAGGTCCAGAACAGATGCAGCAACGGCGAGAATCCCATCATGGGAACGATCTGCGAACCATGTCAATCATCGCACACGGTCATGTTTGCACATTACAGTTTTTGGTCAGATAAAAGACTTTCGGGGCTTTGGTGATTGTCTTTGATGGTACCAAACTATTATAGATCATGGCAGATAAGTCCTGAAATCGAAATACAGAACCACGATGAATAACTTGAGCAGTATCTCCAGCAAACACGAGTCCGTGATCGGGGTCTGAACACAATGTAACCAAAGGAAGAATTTGCGCCATCGCCAAGTCTTGGACCTCATCGACATATACCTCGTTTACCATTATTTCCGACAACTTGTCATTCTTTTCTCGAACCAGACGAAAAAGTTCACGGTTGACATCGTTCACTCTTGAAATTAGTTTGTCAGGGAACCAAAGATACCGGAAATGGCAAACCTGTCCAAGTCGTCAAGCTGATTTGGAATTTCCACAAAATCGATATCCCCATTAACATACTGCTGAAACCTTTCCAATCTTTTTGTGTTATATGCTTCAAAGATATCATACATCTTGTGTCTTGTATCCTTGAACATGGAATACGCTCGCAAGCTTAAGTTTACATATTCGTCGCGGGACAACTTTCCATCCTGGTTTGAAGCGGCAATCTCGTGACCTTTAATAACACCCATAATTTCACTGAACGCTAAAGAAGAGTCTACACCAGAGGTGAGATTTTTATCAATTGACTTGAACACCTCGCAGAAACTTTCAAAGTTCGTGTCACCACTTGCCGCCAAAGCTTCCATAATCACAGTGTCTTCCTCAAGTCCTAAGTACACACGCAGCATAGATATTAATTTTCTGTATGGGACGAAAAGCGGGAAGTCTGAGTTTTTGAGTTCACCAAAGGATTGAGGTAGTTTTTGCATTTGCAACTCTTCCGCGTGAAACGCCTTTGTCGACGATTCGACAGCGGTGTTGATATCACTACTTGATTCATTTTCAGTTTCTTGGTTCAGGCCAGTGTTTCCAGAAATTTTTTCAATCAAATTCGCGAGTGCTTCTTCGTTCCCGCCAGGATTTAGCGATTTGGATAAGCTTTTGTAGTAGCTATAGACTCGAGCACAGAACTTTGGCGAAGCTGTGACAAAAATCTGGCGAAACCGAAGTTGCGAATCATGCCGAAGATCTCCCTCGTCATTATCTTTTGAAGCTGATGAGTTTTCATGGCCTTTGAGTACCGCACGTGCATGGAAGCTCGCTAACAGTCTAAAAACACTGCACGAAGTCTTACCTGTCCCTAAATGCGGACAATTCAAAATATTGTAGCCTGTAACAAGAGCAAACCTGATCTGCCAACAATGATAACTGAATTTTCATGGCGAATAATTTCGTCTTCTTCTTTGCTCACAGAAAAAGGAAATTCGGTGTCATCCATATCTTTGACGTCTGATACAATCCAACTGAGCATCATCTAAAGCACATGGATGAGACTTTTCACAAAGAACTGCTCCTACTTTCGAGAGCGGAATGAACTTCGCAGTAACAGCAGACTCATGCATTTTAAGAACAAAAACGGGGTCTTCTGCGTCCAGCTGCATGTAATCAACGATGTAGTTCGAATTACCATCATCATCATCCCAAAATGCAGGAAGATGCAGGCCAGAAGGCTCAATAACACGCTTTTTGCATCGTTTAATATGTTCCTCCGAATATGTTCTCTGAGCCGCTATTGCATTTTCTACGGCATCGATCACGTCTTTGTGATTGCCAATCGTTTGTATTCGGATCACTTGTGAAAATTTTCGAGCTTCCTCGAGATAAGCAACTTCGACTTGCCAAACTATTCGAAGATTATTCTGCCGGGGATATATTCAATGCGACGTTTTGAAAAAGCCATCGTACCAAAACTTTGCTCTCAAACAAAACGACTCGAGATTCAGAAACAAGGGAACATGCGACACTATTTGTCCATTCTCCATTTGCAATCATTGAAATATTCTTCATTACAGGACCAAACGCTGTTGGATTTCTTTTTTTCATGCGCCTGAATGAGTTGAAGGCGCGATCAGCTAGTTGGACGGTCCAGTTCCAATTCAATGGTGATGATTTCAGAATTTTTTCCAAAGGCTCCAATTTGCTTGAATTTATAATCTCTGCCGCATCCTGATGATTTCTGTCCTCGAATTCCTAATATTCTTCATCAGTCGCGAACTCTTGATGAAAAACTTTTCTGACTGAATTTGTACCTCTACGTTCGCAACAGTTGGTGAAATCTCTGTAGTATCAACAATTTTCGGGTTGGCAACCATCAATTCGAACTTCATACTGATTTCTCGCATTCCCTCATACAGTTTCTCCCTCGAGTATGCTAAATCATGAAGACTTTGGCACTGATGGTTATGAAGTTTCAAAAGATCATTGTCAGAAACTTGGTCGGTTGCCATTGCTTTCCGCGCAATCAGAGGCACCAATGATTTAAGACCAACAATTGTAGTCGGAGTAACAAAGTCAAGAGTTTTCAAGCATAGTATTTCATCCGACGATAACGCCAGCTCCTGCTTTTCATGCAATGATAATTTCGGAACTGTACTTTCATTGGGCTCGGAAATTCTTTGGCAGAATGCTTGTTGAAGTCGATAGCTCTGCATATTGTGAAAGATATTCATCTCTCAAAAATTTTGGGTTGCAAAAACATACCATACATCCATGACAGTTTGTAGAAAGCCAAGAGGCTGCATCGCACATTGCTTTCTTGGTAAGCGCATTTGGATCGTCGAAAAGCTTTTTGAATGTCCCAATATCGTCTAAAACGTACTCCTTGAAAAACGCCCGCATTTCGCTGAAATGGTTCTCAATTTGATTTGCAGATGGAGCGAGTTCAATTTTTGAGCTCAAAGCCAGCTGAGCCGATACGTCGTGGCTCTCATTCATGTAGGGAAGCAACGGTGGTAGAGCGGTAAAGCGAACCAAGTGCTCCGCACGAACGTCAACCACATTTCTTCCGCCAGGAGAGCAGCGGCCATTGCCTGCACAGGCTCCAATAGCGACATGAAGAAAGACCAGAGCGCGGACGGGTGCAGGACTAAGAGTCAGCATGCGCGCGTCACAACGAGGTACAGTCTCTTGCAAAACGGGTCGGTCGCCCCAACCACCGTCCCTATGAAAGCGATCAGGAAACTAACATCACGACAGCTGCAACTCACCCACGAGCAAGCGCCGCGAGCCACGCTGCGAGGGTCGGGGCATCTATTTCATCGTCGGCGTCAGCTGCGCCGCCACTGCTCCGGGGCATCCACCAGAAATTCGATTCACTTTTTGGCCAGAGAGCACAAACCAAATCATACCAACGCTTTGCATCGGAGGTGCCTTTATCGCGAAACTGAGATTCGTCAATGATTCCAAACTTGACACCGTCAACCCGTGGACAAGAAAAAACATGAATTTCATCCTTACTATGAATGACCACATTCGTGTGACGCTGCTCTGAATCACCACATTCGTATGACGCATTTTCACTCTCGCGGCTTATTGCACACTCATGTTGGCTGCCACTTGCCGGAATTTCTGAAGAATTCCTGTAAAATTGCTCCAGCTAATGGAGACCAAGCAAGCCACTGGCCATTTCGCAGCAATACCGTTCACTCTGGATTCCCTTGCGAAAAGATTATCCCGTCGATTGCGTCTTTTTCAAAACCTGGATGATTAAAGACTGTTGACCCCTTCCAGAATGGAGGGAAGGAGAAATTTACTGTTAGGACTTGAAACCAATTGCCTGAAGCCAGGGACATGCTCGTGACGACAGTATACTTTGATTGGCGAACAGACATTTCATTTTTTTCAGATGGTGCTCTACTTCAGCTCGTTCTCACCGGAACGGGATGGTGAGATCGGCAGACTCGCTGATCGAATCTGAATCATAGCATAGATCCGATCCTCATTTATATGGGCCGGGACAAGTTCGAAAACGAGCAGCTGATTGAGCACGGCTTTGAGGAGGTTCTGCTCACTTGTCGAAGTTTCCAGCACGCCTTAAAAGCGCACACATCTTTCTTATGCAAGCAGGACGTCTGGTTTCACGCCGCAAATCTATCCTCTGCCCACGTGTATCTGCGGCTGCCCGAGGGCATGACTTGGGACGCCATTCCCGAAAATGTCCTCATGGACGCTGCACAGCTCACGAAGGCTAATTCGATTGAAGGTATGGCACAGACAACCAATTTATCTGGCCCAGTCCAACTGGTCTTTTCTGCCTGACGCTTGTCTTGGCGGTGCAGGCAACAAACTGAACAACCAAACAATCATCTACACACCTTGGTCTAATCTCAGAAAGACTGCAGGGATGGAAACGGGTCAAGTGACGTTCCATAAGTCAAACCTGGTCAAGAAAGTCTTTGTGAAGGAGCGCGAAAACACGATTGTTAACAGGCTCCTCAAAACGCGACGTGAGGAGTTTCCGGACTTGGCGTCTCAGAAGGTGGCGCGGCTGCGAGAGCTGCGTGAGCGGCAGCGTGCGGTGGAGAAGCAGATTAAACTGGAGGAGATGGAACGTAAAAAGGAGTATGCTCGGTTGGCGGAAATGCGCAGCTACAAAGGTGTTGTGGATGACGAGCAAAACATGAAAACCAACCGTGGATATCTTTCGGGCAAGAGCGTGCAGGAAATGGAAGAGGACTTCATGTGAAGCCCGCCCAGCTTGATCCGACTGAAGTGACCTGTAATTTTTGGGACGCGATGATGCTGATGACAGTTTGGTGGAAGTTGTGCAAAACATTTCAAACTTGGATGGGTACCCTGGAAATTTGGACGTCCTCTTATAACTCAGATGCTTCTAGCATCCGTAACCGGTGTTACTCAGAACCTGCATTCCGGATCTTACAAACACAGACCATATTCACTTTATGCTGTCGGATACGGCTATTTCGCTATTTCCAGAAAGCTCTTACGTGTGAATAATAATATTCGCTTTTTCGGAAATGCGCCATTTTGGCTATTAAAGTCCTGAACAGAAAATACCGCTCACAATATGGTCTGGGTTTGCATATCGATATTTGTTTCAGAATTATAGTCGTATTCTGGTTTCACATCCACCTGATTTATCATTCATTGTGTTGCTGCATACTCGAACTGCCGCCGTTGGTCCTTTTACAGTGTCTCCGCTCAGGCATAGGTGAATGTGAAAGCGCCCTTTCAAACGTGTCATGAAAACCGTAACTTGTTATTTGTGTTGTTCAACCGTTTTCCGATAGCCACTTTTGGTGTTGAAGTCGATTTAGTGCTTCGTTACGGACGTCAATCTTCATAGTGGGTGCCACCGACGGTCAACATTTGGACATAGTATCTAGCATTTGCTGTATATCGTGCGGGTTGCCACAGCTGGCCCTGAATAACCCGAGAACGCGATTACACGAAATGGCCTTATTTTTCAGAAAGTCGAGTGTGCGGAGTCAGGCATAGACGTTGTTGCGGACGACGGTTTTTACAGTAATGATTTACTAATTTATATTTGAAAAATTAATTTTAACAAAAACAACTTAGTTTCCCGTATCTTTTCGGGAACGCTCCAAACTAAACTCGGTGCTTTACATTTGGATCAGAGTTCAATGTCCGTATTGAAGAAAGACGGAACAAAAGTTTTTGGACTCCAAAAAACAGAGCGGCGACAAGGTCCAAGTGAAGAACAGACTGGCACGGGGATGAACTCTAGAGGGTCGGAGGGCTGCCGGTACGGTCTAAGAGCAACTACTGGCTTTGTCGCCGGACATGACACTCAAGAAAAATTGGGGTTGAAGAGAAATTTCGGGAGAAACCAAACCAAAAACCTTCACCAACTGTGACTGCGCCGCTCGACCTTCGCCACCCATTCATTACCTGTCCGGGTATCGTTTGCGTCTGTCCCGTACGCGCAAGAACCACGTCTGTCCAGTCTCCGTCCGCACTGCAATTGCAGCTAATGACCGGCTCTGGCTCGCGCGTGGTCGGCTCGGCCACACGGCCCCTGCCGTGCAACTGCTGTCGGTGAGTATCTTGCTACACATATCCCCAAACATGCAAGTAATAACCCCGCCGTCCACCAGCACACTGCGGAAAAAATGCGATCAGGCGCGCCCAGCGTGCGGGCGGTGTTGCGAGCAACAACTTCCATGCGACTACCCGGAAAGCAGTGAAAATCGTCGGTATAAGCTGCGTGCCAAATCGGAAAAGGCGGCTTTGATAAACAACAGCCGCGAAACGACTTTGACTGGATGCAGCGAGATCCCGCCCGCGTCAGCAACAGTGCCGGCAATTCTGGACCATCGGTACCACACGGAGATCGCATCGCTGACGAAACGGCCCCTTCCGTGCGAGTGCTGCCGCCAACAAAAGGTGATATGCATAAAAAATTCTTTCGTGGCGCACTTCCTTCCGAATTTTCTTTCGCCGTCTTTCCGGCAATCTCGCTCAAACCCCGTTCTTTTGCGCCTTGCAGAAGCGGTGTGGCCGTCAGCGGCCTGAATGCACGTCATGTGTGCTGCGCGGGTCGCGGTGCGTGTATATACTGCCGCCGAAAAAGCAATCCCAGGCAAAATGGCGCAGTCGGCTTGTCATGGAAAATTTTTCTTGGCAGTTTGCCCAGGCTTCCACGCCATCGGACTGCAGGACCGACGCGATATCACGCAACGAGCTGCGTGCATTTGACCCCAAAGCTGACTACGTACAGTGCAAGGACGAGCGGCGTGAAGTAGATTTTAAAGTTCATTCGCCTGCTTTGCAACAACAGGCACACCCACCACTCAGTGTATACATGTATGCAGCCCGTTATCATACAGAACAAGAGTTGTATAAACCAATGAGCGTTGCGTCGTTGCTACTATGAGCTAAAAGGGAAAACCAATTAATCTGACATTTCGTACTGTTTTGCCAAATTTGCAAATTCATGTATCATGAGGCACGGTTTCTGTGCTCGTTGTGCAACGTGTTGGCGCGCTTACTCTACGTAGGTGACCATTCCGGCAACAACGTCATTTGACAGAAAGCAGCACCGGTTGCAGGACTGCCAGCGGGACGGAAGCCGAAGCGGCACGATCACTCATTCCACACTGTCGGTACCGGCACAAGGCCTCGCAGCGTAAATGCATCCAAAACCGCTGGACGCTGATCGGGGACTCAACGGATAAGGTGGTCGGGATTCATATGGCGGAAGATGGACGCATATCCCGATTTGTGGCCAGTAGATTCCTGGCGCTGTCGCGGTGCCAGGTGTTCCAAAATTTGCCAGATTTCCGCAGGCTTACTAGTGCAGAACGGATAGCACTTCACAACACGTCCAACACTCGGGCAGATTCGCAGAGGAAGTCTGGGTAGTTGAATCCTGCCCGGGCGGGAGCAAAGATGGCAACAGCATTCGAGGCGTTGGCGGCTGGTGGAGGAACAGTGACGATTACAAAGACACGGCCAATGGATGATTGAGAGCGCTAAAGTCCAGTTCATAATACGCTCACTGAGCACAATCAGCACAAGTTGAACGTGGTTCGAGATGATGGGTTCATGACAAAAAACGACACACGTGAACATTCGGTGTATTTCCGAAAATGGCACATCGCAAATTTTTCATCCACACATGAGCGGAAATCTCACTCAAACACAAAAAACATGCATTTCAGTAGCGGTAAGTGTCCATCTTGTAGGGACCTTCGTGCGGAAGACCCAAGTAAGATGCCTGGACGTCAGTCATCTTGGTCATCTTGACACCGAGCTTGCCCAAGTGTGCGGCGGCAACTTCCTCATCGAGCTTCTTCGGCAGCAAGTGAACACCAAGAGGGTAGGACTTGGTGTCCGTCCAGAGAGCGATTTGAGCAAGTACTTGGTTGGTGAAAGAGTTGGACATAACGAAGGACGGGTGACCAGTGGCACAGCCAAGGTTGACTAAACGTCCCTCAGCGAGAAGGATGATGTGGCGGCCACTAGGCATCGTGTAACGGTCAACTTGAGGCTTGATGTTAACTCTCTTGGATGCGTTGGCCTTGAGCCAAGCGACATCAATTTCGATGTCGAAGTGGCCAATGCTGCCTCGAGCATGAGACAAAATTAAATACCTTTCAAAACTTACTTGCATACAATGGCGTCGTCCTTCATGTGTGGGAAGTGGGCACTCGTGATAATGTCACGACATCCGGTGGTGGTAACAAAGATGTTGGCTTCCTTTACAGCTTCCTCCATGGTGGTGACTTCGTAGCCCTCCATACACGCCTGAAGCGCGTTGATAGGGTCGATTTCGGTTATAAGGACTCGAGATCCCATTCCTTTGAGAGCGGCAGCGCAACCCTTGCCGACGTCACCGTAACCAGCGACAACAGAAACCTTTCCAGCAATCATAACGTCTGTTGCACGCTTGATTCCGTCAATGAGGGATTCTCTGCAGCCGTAGAGATTGTCAAACTTGCTCTTGGTGACGGAGTCATTGACATTGATGGCCGGAATTTTCAGCTCGCCATTCTTGAGCATTTTGTACAAGTTGTGGACGCCGGTAGTGGTTTCTTCAGACACACCGCGGATTTCCTTCAGCAGCTCGGGGTACTTCTTGTGGACAATTTGGGTCAAGTCACCACCGTCGTCAAGAATCATATTGAGAGCCTTTCCACCCGCGAAACCCTTGATAGTCTGCTCGATGCACCATTCGTACTCTTCGTCGGTTTCACCCTTCCAGGCAAAGACGGGGACGCCGGTGGCAGCAATGGCAGCTGCAGCGTGGTCCTGGGTGGAAAAGATGTTGCACGAGGACCAGGTGACCTCGGCACCGAGGGCAGTCAGAGTCTCGATCAGAACTGCAGTCTGGATGGTCATGTGCAGACAGCCAGCAATGCGGGAGCCGGCAAGGGGCTTGGAGGGACCGTACTTCTCGCGTAGGCTCATGAGGCCCGGCATCTCATTCTCGGCAATCTCGATCTCCTTGCGGCCAAAGTCGGCAAGAGTGATGTCGGCTGTGAGGCATTCGCGTGTTACAATCGATACGAGCAAAGGCACGCGCGCTGCCTGAACATACCGACTTTGAAGACCATTTTGGTTTTGCGTTGGTTTTTCTTTTTTCATTTTATCCGCGAGGACACCCCACGCGCCAGTTGTCCATGTTTTGGGGGCGCGCTGATTTCTCGCCTTGTGTTGGCTTCGGACGCCGCCGCCTTGCCGGCCTCCGCTGCATCCGCCACGAGCACTCTGCGCCGCGTGTCGCTGATCTGCGAATGTAATTCCGGGAATAAGATCTTCTGATCGTTGCCGTCCACCGAGTGGATCTTCTGTGGTTAATCGAGACCATTGGCTCGATTCCCAAAGGGCACTTCCTAAGAATAGCCCTTTCCCGATGAATATCAAAGTCTATTTTGCTTTCCGGCTCATACAGGTACTCCACTTATGTGGCCACAACTGGGGAGCCATGTGAAACTTTTATGCATTTTTCAAGAATTAAACAATTCTCTTCCAAATCAACAATTTGGTTCTTCACACATTAAAATTCTGTTTAAAGAAGTTAAAACTTCGTGTTGATACGTATCGGTTCATCAAGCTGACTGCATTTGCAGTGACTAACGTTTCCGTTAAGTAATGAGTACCTCCTTCTTCCAAACAATCAAAATGTCTGGATATGCCTTAGATCACTTCTGATATAATGCAGCAGAGAATGCCGACCAAAAGAATGCTCTTGTAGGATAAGATTTCCTGAATCAGCGATGGCCAAAGGCAATTGCGCAGGATACAAGCAGCAGCGAATGCGGGTGGTGCTGCATCGAACAAATTGATGAAACGCTGGCTCACGGCGAAGCTGGCGTCGTCGTCGCCCCCGTCCGCAGCGCCGTCCCCGCCGGAATCCCCGAAGGAACCGCAGCCGCAGACGATGCCGCTTCATGCGTCGCAGTCCCGTTCACGCTCTGCCGCACCATCTCCTTCGGGAGATGATGATGCGAGCAACCCGGGCCACCCCGTCCTCACCGCTGCTGCGTCCAAGGCCAGAAAGAAACGCGGCTCGCATACCTCCGATGCATCCGCATCTTCACTGTCGCTGTCTTTTAAGAGCTTCCTAATGCGCTCCGTACAACCATCGTCACCTGCGCGCACACCTCCCCCCAACAACCTCAACGACACCGACTGCCGTGGCTCCCCATCACCAACGTATAACACCTACAATAACAATACCAACGTTTCCAGTACCTCACCCGGCAGCGCCAGCCCCGTGCGTAGCTACTTCGCCCGTGTCGTATCATCGTTTACTTCCTCGTCATTAGCGCATCCAGTGGTCCAACAGCCTCACCCGCTGCACAGATCATCAACTCCTCCTCCACTTTTTGCCCCTCCAGAACCCCCAGAGCCTTCTCTTTTCGCCAACATCCCAGACCGTGCTTCGTTGAGTCCTCGTGTGTCCATCCTTCTCACTCAAAATCTCAATCTGGCCCACGCCGATGAACAGTTACTAGAAGCTGCTGTATCTGCGCGGCTGCTGGATCTCGAGCGTGGGAGCGGAGGGGTAGAAGCCGACCTTGAGCATCTGGAGGCGATGGAAGCGGGTGGCGGAGACACTCAAAATCTTGAAAAGCCCAAACCACCGCGAAAGCGCGTGTCGGCACCACCGCCCTCGCGCACACCGCTGCCATCCAATTTTGCAGACAGCATGAGACGACCGCCGTCGAATCCTGTGCAACTGTCGCGCCGAGCATCAATGCCAGCGGTTGGCGTGTCCACTACCAGTGTCACCATATCAGATATTCTGGCTGGATCGGGCAGCCAGCCGAAGGGCGTTGTCAGCACGATCTCGAATGTGATTCGCCGTCACTCGACACTTGCTGTAACGAACGCAGACAAGGAAGCAGACGATGTTGCTTCCACTTTTTTGCCAAGGTTTTTTCATGCTGACTATGACTTTACTGACAAATTTTTTCGTGAAGCACCCTGAGGCCGGCAAGCAAAACGCCAGAACCCAAGGCCACCAACACTGTCATCCTCCGCAACGGCGAACTCGGGCTACCGCTGGTGCTTGAACAGGTAGAAGAAGAGGAGCAACAACTGCAACAATCGCCAGCGGAAGGAAATGTCCAACAAATATCAGTTGATCACGCAACTGTTGAATTCAAAGACGCTGCCTCAGACTCTTCGACGGTGCTTTTATCGGAAGAAACCGAATCCGACACAGATGGCGTCACAATCCACGACGCTCCAGTTGTCGATCACGCCAAATTTGAGTGTCTCCCAGTTACCGACTCCCCAAACTACGCGTCCCACGAAGAGCCTTTGGTGGCGGCTAATGCGAATTTGACCATTCACGAAGCCGATCCTTTTGTTTTGGCGAAGTTGAACGGAGAATCGAGCTCCTCGAACAAAGATTCCATGTTCCTTAATACCCGGAGTAGTTTGATAGATTCGTCGGGCAAAGGGCTGAGCAAAGTGGGCAATCTCACTGACAGCACGGATGGTGAACCTGTCGTCAACTCCGCGAACGATTGCGCTGATGGCCACACCGGAGCCCCAGCGGAATCTGAGAAGATAACCTACGAACCCATCGATTCCCTTATGTCCAAATCCACTCAGTCATTCGTTTCTGTCGAAGAATTTAGCTCCTCAAATCTGCCGTCTTCGTCTGAAGGGGAACAACGAGAAGAAGGGGCAATCCATGTTATTCATACTCAAGCTGATGAAGTTGTAAAAGTGATTGTAGACGACATAATCCGATCTGCTTGTGTTGCTGAATCTGTTGCAACCGCAAGTAAATCTGTTGACGAAGCACTGATAGGTTCTGTCCCCCACTTCGAAGAACTCCCGCCCGCCAAGTTCGTCACGTCAGAAAGACAGGATGGAGCGCATGATAATCAAGATGATGCCAGGACTGTTTTTGGCAGTGGAGTCAACCTCTCAACGTCATTAGAAACATCTACACCGTCGAACCAGCAGGAGATATTAGACCGAGTTTCTGTCGAAACAAAGTCTGATCAACTGGCACAGGCTCTTGAATCGTTGAAAACTCGTTTGACATATCGGCCAGTTGTTGCGATGAGTGAGAAAGAGAAGCTAGCAAATTACGTTTTGGTTTGTTCTCTGCCTGGTTTTTTGTTCCTGATTCCAGTTGCTCTCAGGATCTTGCACGTCCCATTTTCTTCTCACCAGCATCACCGCCTGTAAGCCCGGTATCCAGCACGAGCTCACAAACTGTGCTCACTACGTCAATTATTCCACGTAAATCTAATCCAGTAGTTCAACTTCCACCGCAATCTGTAAGGCTTTCTCGAACAGAATTTGAGGTTGTGACCGTCTGCTGCCGGCTTCCTCGCCATTTGTCCTATGCTCTTCATAAAAAGATATGCTCTATGAGTCCGGAAACAACGAAGTCTGGCACTGTTGGTTGGAATGAATTTGAGTCATTTATCGAGGGTCTGTATCAGCACTGGAACCCGGATGTGGAGGCACTTGCATTTGAGATCCTGCGTGGAAGCGCTGGAAAAGAACGATACATTTTGCCTGAGGACTTTCGCGTTTTTGTGGAAGGTGGGCCTACTCTGAACTATATTGCCTGAGCTGATGTTTTTCATCAGATGTTTTGGAAACCAATAGCGCGTTTGCTTTCCTGGCGTCGTCTCCTGATTTCCAGGCGCGATTCAGTGAGTCTTCGACTTATTTCCTGTTTCTGGCTTTTGTCTCAAAATTCGAACAGCTGAAACTGTTATCGTGCGTCTCTTTTACACATCTCATTTTCATGGCCGCAACCGAATGTCTCTTCGCGATTTTCGGACGGCAAAAATATATAAAATCATTGCGGATATTGAGTCTGCTACTAATTCCCTGGGATTGAACATTCCGGCTCCGTTTTCGTACAAGGACTTTTACGTTATATATTGTGCCTTCTGGGAGCTGGATAAAGATCACGATATGTACCTAACGCTGCATGATTTGGAACGCTACAGCGACCACGGAATCAGCCACGCTGCGCTGGCGCGCGTGATTGAGTGCTATGGTAAAGTGCCAGTCCTTCCGGGAACGGCCGGCGGCGACAATGATGGCGTAAGCGAGAACGAAAAGAGAGGCGGTAGCGGCGGCAGTGCCGGCGGAGTCAGCGATATGGGATCGCCGAGCACGGTAGCGATGTTGGCGAAGAACAAGATTAAGTGCTTCGGGTTCAAGGAGTTTGTTTCGTTCATAATGGCGGTAGAAGACAAGACAAGCGTTAGTGGCTTGCACTACTGGTTCCGTGTGCTGGACATTGACGAGGATGGATTGGTGTCCTTGCTTGAGATCGAGACATTCTGGGAGCATCAGTACACAAAGGTGCCAGAGCAGTATACCGTCTATGACTTTTTTTCCTTAATGTAAGTTCTTTTTTGGTTTCTTTGCAGTCGGCTGACTGTTGCCATTCACAGTATTGATCTTATACGGCCTGAAACAAACTCTCTTACTCTTTTGGATCTGAAGCGCAACGCGAAGGCCGCTGGACTGTTTCTTGACTTCCTGCTTGACTCGCGTCGGCACATGGAGAACATTCGGCGTAGTGCGGACGTGACATTCCGCCTGAATGACGAGGTATGGGTAACAGAGGAGGACGACGAAGACGTGCTTGCTAGCCCAGCAAACAGCGCAAGCGCAGTTGAAACCGCAGCCAGTGTGTCTGGCGACTCCGATGCGACCAAATTGGAAGGCGATGTAGCTGCAAGTAGTGCCATCGGTAATGGAGCAGCGGGAAATGGCGAAATCCTTCCAAAGCGAATCAAGCTGGAAGGGTGGCAGAAGTTTGCCGAGAGGAGGTACCGCCTCTTGTCCGGCACGAGCACCGACGATGAAGGCGACGACGAGATGTGATATTCTTATTTCGTTTCTTGCTTATTTTTGTTATAGTCAGTCCTTTCCCGTTTGTATGTGCTTGGCGTATTATCTGTTTTTCTTTGGTCTTTCTTAGATTTGGTTGTGGTTTATGAAACAATCATTGGCGTTTTGAAGCGATAGCATTTATCCAACTCCAGTCGTTTTCTTTCGCAACACAGGAGCAACGACGAAGAATAGATTAAGCTCGAGCAAGTCAAAACCAACGTCATAGAACAATTGGTAAAACTGCCGGAGGTTTCATGATTAAATTGACATGTCAAATATAAGTTATATTAACGCGACCGTGTTTTTTTCACCACTTCATTTTTTGAAGAAACTGCATAGTATGGACGACCTTTGCATGAATGATCAACAATGCCTTCTCGACAATTTCCTTGGGATCCAGAACACCCGTGCCCTCAACAACGAAGTAAAACCGGTCGGGTTTGGCGTTATAATCGAAAGGCTCGTTCGGGTCCACAGGAGGCTCTTCTTCGCCATTCGGGCCTACAGGCCATTCCGACAGTGCGTCATTTTCCACCCAGTAGGTTGTATGACGCAGCCTGTTGTGCGGATCGTAGTCAAAAGATATGGCAGCGACTAGCACGAGTGATCCCAGTGTAATGATAGGTAAGGAAGTGGCGCAGAAACAGGATAAAAAGAACCTGGCGACCACTTTGCATGTTCCTTCGCCGTTCCTTTTTTCGCGACACAGCGCATGCGCACTTCCTGGCCCTTACGCAGCTTGCATATGACAACACCGGGATCGTCCTCGTTCGCAAAATATGGCGTCACATTAGGATTCGACGACACCAAGTCGCGGGCTGTCACGTCGCGATTGCGGTCGCTTTCGCAGCGGACGTGGAGGTTGAGGACAACGGAGCAATTTTCGCAGTATCTGCGGCGAGACAAATATATGTGAATGGATAGGGAGAAAGACGCGCATTTCAAGCATATTACTCGGTGCAGTTGCAGTCGCGGGTGTAGGTGATGTCTTTGGTGTTGCTGGAGATCAGGGGAATCAGCCCCAGACGGTGGACAAGCATTTCGTCAACGAGAACAGACTAAGACGGTTCAGAAGGTTAAGACAGAAGGCACAGAGGATGCCGACGCCACGGGGAAGATACCGAGTTGTTCTCGATGTCCACCAGGTCGATGGCCATTGTGGGGACCTCTGCAATCATGATTCGCCGCAGGGCATTTGCGAGCGCCAGATCGCAGTTCCACAGAACAAACGAGAGTGTCTGGGAGGCTGGGTCCACGCTGCGGATGGTGACCTGCGGGCCACGGGCGTCAATGTTCATCGAAATATCGCACAAAATCTGAATAATATTAGCGACGACGCTCCAATGCCGCATCGCACATCCGCAAGGGTTCACCCAAAGCTGCTTGCCAGGGCTCCTTGCGGATTGATGCCGAGATAATATACTGTACAGCGCTCGCGTAAGAAGGAACTTCTCTCCAGGCCGGCCGACTAATTAAGAATATTCCAAGCTGCCCGATTCAGAACAGTCAGACTGTGGATTACACAAAGTTTTCATCAATAACAATTACTGATTCCGAATTACGCGCATAGGAAAAACTAAAATATGAAAAGAAATGATTCGCCGCCGGCTAACCAGCTGGAGCAAAGTGGCACAAAACACCAGTCTCAGTTTCTCAAAATCTGACTAAGGTTCTTGACATCGCCGCCTCTGTAAACTGAAATGCCGCCGGCACCGAGGGCAGGGGCGTCTCTTCCCGCAATTCCTCTTCCAGTTCCATCAGCGTTGAACCGATGTTTGTGAGAGCCGGTGTATGCCTGAGTATTGGTGAGCCTGTCGTAGACGTTTCCCTTGGACGCGCCGGTCGCAGGATTCTTATTCAGAGACGACGTAGATTTGTTTAAGGAGTTCGTCGACGACGTGGTAGTGTAGTTTTGTGTTACGCGGCGTCCAGCAACGGCTTTCTTCGGGGAATTGGTAGTTTTTTCTAAAAATAATTAGAGGCAAAATTTTGTAGCGAGCAGCGGGAAGCTGAAGGGAAAAGGAACAAACCAAGCTGCTCCTCCGAGTTCGTCAGAACACTGGGTCTTTTCGATGGGCCGTTGTTCTCGGCGCGCCCGGTGGGCGGCGGCATGGCGACCCCAGGGCGATCTCTGGACACAATTTTGCTGAGTTGGTCTGTCTTCACCATCGTGTCGCGTCCATTTAGCCCCAGTCCGCGGCCAGCCGAATCAAAACGCGATTTGTGGGTACCCGTCTGTTTCATTTTAGCCCCAGAGCAGCCTGGTGGGTACTCACGTATCCGTTCACGTCAGTTAGTCTGTCAAGAACAGCGTCGTTCTTAACGCTCTGAAATTCATGCCATTTCAAAAACATTCAAACATGATAATGAAGAAAGAATACCGTCGCACGAGCGATAGGGCCGTCGGCCTTCACGCAAACGTCGTACATGATCTGGGTGAAGGCATCCTGTGGGTGTCTGTCGGGATACTTTTTTTCCGCTATCATTTTCACGCCTTCGACGAACTCTTCCCATCCAATACGTCTGGCAGTTTTGGCCTTTACTTTGTTGAACACGATATCAATTTCAGTGCTGGTAATGCGCTTGTCGAGGATTCCAGAGTCCCGTGCGAATTTAGCCCATTTGGAACCATCCATTGTGGAGCCTCCGGATATGTTATCGAGACTGCTGCCAATAGAGCCACGTCCAAAAGCGCAAAACTTTTCGAACTGTCGGTGTAGGTCTTCGATTGTTGCCATTGTCTTAATGTTCTGGAAAGTGTAAGATTTTGTGAAACCGTCAAGCAGTGGAACAATCACTGGAATGGTCGGCACCTTTTGGTTTTTTTTCTTTTCTTGTTAAATCGCTTTGGATGAAGTCACTCCTTTTTGTAGAGATGCCTGGTTCTAATTTTGTGCATTCAAATGTGGCGCTCGATGAAAATTTTGAATTCATTCCATTGGGACACCATTCATGAAAAAAGTTTGCAAACACAAGCATAGCCAGCCACATTAACTCACGCCTCCGGGTCGATCGTTGTTCCGCGCGTAATCTTTCCCCATCCAATCAGTCTGCAAAACAGGTCATTTCAGATAAACAAGCGACGAGACGGAGTAAACAAACCTCCAGTGTTTGTCAATACGCCGTGAAAGGGCAACTTTTTCGTCCACTTCCGTACATGCAGGTGTGGTCAATTGAATCTTTGCAAGGTCGCCTTTCACGCTTAGGACTCTGCAGCCGCAGCTTGTGCTTCCAATATTTGCAAGAAGCACCTCATTCTTCGTCAACTTTTCAACCTTCGCCTGCTTTTTGCCCTCGCCACCAGCTCCACTAGATCCGCTTTTGACTCCCAGTAACTGCCTCAACAGGAAGAAGTTAACTTCAATTTCAGTGTAAATTGCAGGCAACTTTCCGACGGCACCTAAGACCTGTCCAACCAGTCTGTCGGCGCGACAAATTGTCGGATCGATTTTAGTACCCACGCCAATCAGTCCTCCAGGAACTGCGAACTTCAGTTCATTATTCTCCGCAAGCAAGCTGATAATACGCGAGTAAATCGGACGGCAGCGAACTTTACCGTCTGCGTCTTTCGTGACGAGACCCTAATGGTTGGTGAATCGCTCAGAAAAACAAAAGACATAGATATGGCTGCATGATGTACCGGACGGACTTCGATTTCGTCTCCAAGCTTTAAAATTCCGCAAAGTATCGATCCACCAGCAACTCCTCCCTTCAAAGATGCAACGTCCGCACCAGGCTTATTGACGTCAAAGCTACGGATAACAATCAATTTCGGGTCGGAGCTGAAGTCTCTCTTTTATAGAGTACAAAACATTAGTTTCTTTCGTGGTACTGGCAAAGGGACTTACAACAGGTACAGGGATTTTTTTTACTATATATTCGTTCACGGCGTCAATATTGTATTTGAGTTGCGCACTGATTGGAATCACAGGAGCCCCGTCCGCTACAGTGCCCTTGATGAAGCGCAAAATTTGTTCGTGCTGCTCTAAAGCAGCAGATTCTTTGATCAAATCGACTTTGTTTTGAAGTATCAGAATGTTTTTGAGCTTCATAATCTGAATCGCAGCGAGATGTTCGGAGGTTTGCGGTTGAGGACATGATTCATTCCCAGCGATCAGAAGAAGAGCGGCATCCATGACGGCAGCACCTTTTGCGAACGGGCCGTTACAAAGCAAATAAAGCGAAAGCACCTACCGTTCAACATGGTAGCCATCAAAATATCGTGTCCTGGGCAATCCACAAATGACACGTGCCTGGAAGGAGCGGTTTCATTTGCTGTGACGTCATTCGAAACACAAACCGCATCAACTTCATCTTCCCACCGCAGTTCCATCGCTCGCAAGGAAACCCTTCATCTTGGCTGGATTTTGCCGATTTGTAGCAACCCGGCCGCGGGCATTCTTCGTTGCTGCATTTGAAGATCTGCTAGAATGTTAAAAAACAAGAGAGGAAAAAAAAAGAAAAGTATTCGCCTTTGCGTTTGCGTAACCCAGTTTGATGGTAATGTTTCGCTCGAGCTCATTCTTAAATCGAACTGTCTGCACACCAGAGATTGCTCTAACTACGGTCGATTTCCCGTGGGCGACATGGCCGATAGTGCCTGCACACCAGCATCTCAAACCAAATTACAGAAAAGATGGGCTGGTGGGAACCGGGGCGCTCAAATACTTACCGATGTTAATGGTGGCCTGCCGCGAAATGACGATAGGCGACAGCGGGTTGAGGGCGGAGAAGTCTACGGCCTCTGTGGACATTTTTAAGAAATTTAAATGCCGTCAACTGCATCGAAGGAGCAATCAACAGTTGCCCAGTGTTGCTCCTTCATTTTCATTAGTTGAATACATTCTCGGAACACGAAGTTGTGAATAATTTCAGAAGTTGACTGAGTCGGAATGGCAAAAAATTAGGCAAAGCAGTGATAAGCAGAGTGCAAATGTCTAAGAATCCACAGAGAACCAGAAGTTTATGTATACTGTTCAAAAAGTATTAAGTAGTTTCACAATGCAAACAAAAAGGCAGGGATTCATCACTCATGGACGGCGTTAGAATGCAAAGTGAAAGTCAGGCTGCGTACCTCAGCAACGAAAAAAAAAAAATACAACAGAACAGTCTATTAACTGCTTTGTCTCAATTGACAAAATTCTTGCAGCCATATGGGTCACGAGGAATAAAAGGTACGTGTTTATAAGGAAAACATTGTGCATATTTGGTGTTTGTTCAGTCTGTCTCGTTCCACTCAACTAATTTTCTTCGCGAACTTGCTCCTACTTCGGCTATGAATGTCCTCCAGGTCTCCCGCACTGACTTCCCCTTGATCATTCATTTTAGCGACCATCTTGCAACCTGAGCGAGACATGTAAAAGCAAACAGAGCCAAAAAATGGAATATGATACATACCGAGATTCATAAGATTTTTCATGTCTAGATAGTTTGCGGCAAGGATAATTTCAAACAGAGTGCCTTGGTCAACGTTCATAAACTGCTTCTCACATTGAATCTCGCCCGATTACTTCAGCTTTATCCTCTTCGAGTGCTACTGATTCGGGTTGGTCGTCGGCTTTGCCGACAACTTAAGGGTTGATGTTGAGCACTGGGGTGGGTAGTAACGGAAAGAACTTAAAAATAAACAGAGAAAGCCCAAGAGACGCATGCGGCGGAACGGACGCACTTCCAGAATGTTTTTGATAGGAAGGCTTGGGAGGCTATCTCCTTGGAGATGGTGAATAGGGGGATGCACAATACTGCCCTTATTCAACAGGGCCACAGCCGTGGCTACACTTATCACGCCACAGTCGGACCCCTTCGTTGAATTACATGAAATTCGTCAGAAACAATTGGTAACATTATGGCTCAAACAAGCAATTGTACGCGCATCACAGTTCGGACACGAACAGAACGGATGTAATTTCAACACGTCGCGGAATATTTGAGGCATTGATAGATGGTACGTAACCTAGTTCGAAAGGTTGACCAATTGTTATAGACATCTAGAGGGCAGTGTTTGTCGTTGCTTGCGAGCCGACTCCGTAGTCAACTGCATGTGACTCATAATTTTACACTTTTAATGGAAATGAAGGAATGTATGAAGCAGCTAAGAAACCGGCTAATGAGATATCAAGCCAAAATTGTGTTCAGCTTTATAGTCAAAACGACCAAAAGGAGTGAAAGAAAGAAAAAAAAGAAAAGCAAAGTTGAATCTTTGAACCCAAGTTCGCTTTCTAGATGAATTTGAAACCCTCATGCTACGGATCGGGAGAAGGTGAATTTTCAGCAGGTATCGGTAGTGGTGGCGGAGGCGGAGGTGATGGTTCGGAAGTTGGTGGTGGTGGTGGTGGCGAGCTTTGATGGGAGGGTGGAAGTGCTGATGCCCGATATCCAGGAACCATTGCAAGATGGTGCGGATGCATCGGGAGAACCATTGGAATCATCACGGGAACAACAGGAAGGGGAAAGTGGGTTGAAGGGGCCAGAGGTCTTTGCTGAGAAGGTATTGGCGGAATCATGTGCGGATGGTATATTGTCGGCATAGCTGCGTATTGCGGAAAACCACTGCCGTTCATGTGCTGAGTTGACCTCTGCTGTAGGTATGGCTGGTATCTATTGTCATTGCCGGGTTTCGTAATGTTACAATTTGCCGGAGATGCAGTTGAAGGTGGTGAAACTTTAGGCTTTGACGGCAAGGATTGTTTCGGAGGTCGCGCCGGTGATACAACCGACGGTGACGTTGAATTGGAACCGTTGGCGAGTGCCGGTGAGGAAATACTATTGAGAGCTTTTGTGGGCTGAACTGGCTATTGTTAATCAGTACTTTCGGAATCCGGAATCAACCTTTTGTTGCATTTTTGATAGGATTGGCGCCATTAATTCGGCATAATATTTCTCGTACTTCGGTCGATTCGACACAAGCAAGATTTCCTTTCCTACATCTGACCAGGTAATTAACGCGATTCGCCAAAACAAACTTCCAACCTAACAATCGTGCTGAAAGATCAACTCCTTTTGAAATAGGAGCTTCTAAGCAGCCAACACCTTCGAAAACGTCATCATATGGTACATGGCCACCTTTTTGCTTCCGAACTAGCGCAAATAGGTCATTCAAGTGAAAAATACTGTGCAGCTTGGAATCGACCGATAAAGTCAGGGGTTCGCGCAAAAACTCCAAAACGCTTAATGAGATACCCTCATCTTGGTACGCCTTCCGCGTGGTTTCTGCGGCAAGTCTTAGAATTATCAGCGCCAGCAAATTACGGTTATATCGTAACGGCAAAGTTGTAGACATGCTTGAGAAACAGAGGAAGTAAGAGAAACAGTAATGAAAAACTGCCCACCATTCGTTTGAAAAATGCGCGGTATGGTGACAGAGTTTCTGATAAATTTCCGTGCATAGCTTTGCATCCGCCTCGGAATTAATTAATCGAGACCCGTCTGTGATAACGGAAAGTCAGAACTAATTCGAAACGATAAGTTTATCCACCAAACGTCATCTTCAGCAAGTCAATCGAAATTTCGTGTGGTAGTGCCACTACCAAGTCAAAACACAGTGCACTAGTCATTTCCTCTTCTGCGGATATGATATTTTCGTACCACCGTTGATACTCCTGAACGCAATTGAGATGTCACAAAGGGTGATTTTCGAAAGAGAACAATGATTTTTGTACACCTTGTCTGATTCTTTCAACTCTGGACGCTCTACGACTTCCGGCTTGACTCCTTCAGGGCCCTTAAATGCAACCCAACGGCAATGATAAATAATGTTCGACAACTTTCGATAATTATCGGTGGACTTGCAAGACAAAAACAAAGCTGTTCCACCTAATTATTGTCAGTGTTACATAAAACCAAAAGAATGAATAAATGAAGTGGTCAGGAATTCGTTTCTCTTGGAAGAAGTACCCACCAGCCACGTAAGGATGAATGCCAGTCGATGGATTAGATCTGCTCACAACGCGCCGCATCGAAAACCGTAGGAGGAACATTTTCGCAACAGCGACGGTTTCCGTTGGGCTAAATGTTGTTTTGTAGTGTTTTTTTTTCTTTTGTGAGTGCAAGGAAGAAGACCAAGAGAACCATTACAGATTTCTAAAGCGGCCAGCGACTTTTTCGATGAAGGAGCAGGCGCTCAGACGCGCTGCAACGGCATCGGTGACTAGCGCGGGCGAGGGGCCCGGGAGGATGTTTGGAGACGAAGCAGCCGGCGGATCGGGGCAGGAGACAAATGCGTCAAGTGGGTACATCCACTGCGGAGATGCACGTGCGGCGAATGCATCGGCGGTGGCGGCGGTGGCGGGCGCGGACTCGGACTCGGACGGCGGCGCCATCCACTGTCTCTTCGCCCACGGCAAAACGCAAAAAACACCACCCAATATACAAAATAACAAACACGATCATAGATCTCGGTTCTTGCTTTTCCAATGAGCTTACGGCCACTCTCGATATCTGAAGGTACAATCCGAAGGTACAACTTCGGTGAAATTAACATAAGAAAAAGGGGCTAAATTTGGTTGTCACAAAAAGGGTTGGTGCAAGCACTTGTTATAGGACAGTCAATACAGTACCTTTGTGGAAATGACGGATTTTTGGAAGAGCTTTTTGAATCTTTGGAATTTATTTGGATTCACTTCTGCAATGCACTTGTCTCCTTTAACACTGAGAATCATTTGTGTCAGATAAGAATACTCATGCAACTTTGTTGTAGATGGCTGCTTTACAACTTGTGATTTCTTTACAAAATTTTCCAAATATGTTTGCCAGATGAGTATCTGGCAGATCTGGGATCCTATCTGGCAAATTACTTTTGTATCCTGATCTGATCCAGGATCCCTTGAATCTGGCAAAATATCAGGCAATGCATCTGCCAGGTAAAAAAAATTGCCAGGTACATCTGTATCCTATCCAGCAGGTGCCAGATCCAAAAAAATCAGACAAATCAATCTGCCAGATGCAAGATACAAAATACCAGATCTTTAATCCTATCTGGCACAGCTGGACTTAGCCAGATTTTGCAAGATAATCCAGCAAGTATCTGGCATCATTTAGCAGATTCATTTTTTTTTTCACTTTTTGCTTCTGAGTCTTCAACAAAAAAAACAAGTATAATTTGAAAAAAATTATTCCCATCCAGATTCCTTCATCTTTCACTTGAATATATTCAATAAATGAAATTAGTCAGCAGAAAAAAATAATAGATCTGCATCAAATCTGGCCAATGACCTGCCAGATGATCCTGAAGATGATCTGGGACTGGTTTGCAGTTCAGGATTGGGATCTGATGTCTTGGGTGCTGTGTTGTTGCAATATCCTGTGAAGGAACTTGAATCCCATCTGATTACTAACAAGAGCCAGATACAGGATAGGATACCAGATGATCCTCAAAATGCCAGATACCTGCCAGATGCTTACCAGATGCTAGATGAGTGTCAGATACTTTACCAGGTAGTGCCAGATGCCAGGTATTTTTGCTGGATACCTGCCAGATACTTGCCACATGCTGGATACCAGATCAATCTCCCAGGTGATCCTGACATACTGTAGCAAGGGCTGTGGCACCTACCTCAGGTGTAAATTTGGATTGTAATGCCTGTACAGTATGCACAGTTTACTGATGTTTTTGCAAAGGGCAATGCAGATACATTGCCAGACCATTGTCCATATGACTGCACCATGGATTTAATACCTGGGACCACACCACCATTTGGGCCAATCTACAGCCTCACAGAATTTGAATCCAAAGCATTAGGGGAATATCTTCAGGAAAATCTGGCAAAAGGCTTTAT
>JADHYT010000262.1:0-32526 GCA_027604725.1 Entophlyctis luteolus
CTGTCTTGATTTTGGTGTCTGCTATGTTCATTAGGCCGGCTGGATTTGCAGGAAAATCGGCCGGCCCAGCAAGTTCAGGCCATTGAAGATGCCGCATAAAACTGTTTTAATAAAAACATTCACTTTCTTGTTTTCGTCTTTCAGAATTTTCTGAAGTTTAGCAAGTTCGTCGCGTATGAAATCAGCGTGTTCGTGCCACTGTCGGGCCCTGTAAAGCAGTTCTTGAGAGCCACAGCCTCTGCGGAATAAATTTGGCCTGTTGAGGCTCAGGCCCTGATTGTTGAAGATGACGAGTGGGAGCGATGGTGATGAGAGGATTTATGGCAAGAAGTTAGAAGGTCGCTAGGCTGAATGGTCAATTTATTGCACCAATCTGACGCAATTGCACGCCGTCTCAGGTAGCAGTCATCGGCGCCATTAAACACTGAAGAAACAGTTGTTTTGATTTAAACTCTGGAAACTGCCTGCACCTTTCACTGGCATTGTAAGTTTGAGGGGTGCCGGTTTTCCTGATTCGGACCACAAACAGTACCAACCCACGTTCTACATCGTACGCAAAATTATGGAAGTTATCGCCCTTTCGTTTACAGTTATTCTTTGCCTGTCCTGCTTCTCTGCAGGTTAGTATCAGGAAGTTTTGCGGTTCTGAACTCATCCCAACACAGAGCGAAAGTTGTTTCACCTATCACTTTGTAAAATGGAGCGGAGGCACCTCGTTTAGTGACCATTATGGGATTGGCGCACTATTGGCGAATTGAAAGTGTTTCGCCAAGAATAGTACTCCAGGAACAGATCCGTCAACACGCAGTCCTGTAAAATTTGCATCAAATATTTTCTGACCTGATTTTCTGACCATAAAATGAGTTGAGCAGTATTGAGCTCTTTGGTATATTATTGGAAGAAATTGCTACGTGAGGAACTAGATTTCCAAAATGTCATTTCCGAGAATCTTTGTGGTGTTTCTGGGATTTCCTTCGGTGTACTATTCTGCAGATGCGCAACACACACTCCCTTCAAGAAGTTCGGAGGAAAGTCTTATGGACATCAATAGTACACAGCGGTATCACAACGCGGGTGGCACGTCACGCCGAGTGGCGCTATTGTTGGACTATGCAGCGCGTTCGGCTCAGTTTCCAACTCGCGCACGCGCTCCGAGCGTGTTCGAAGTGGTTATGCGCGCAGGTCGTGGCAGTTTGTCCGAAGACACTGCTGTGTGCAGGAGCTTACGCGCTGTGCGTAAACGGACCCCGGGGGCGGGGATAACTGTTTACACGGGCGCGCCCGAGTTTGCGCTCATTTCTCTTGATGCAAGTGCAGATATTCTCCGTGACGGTGATTGTTTGATTGTTGTTTGGTGCGGTGCCGCTTCGAGTTCTCCCGGGAGCAATGGCCACCAGCCAACTGAGCAACAGAAGACTATTCCCAACGCAACTCAGAAAGTAATTCCAACTGCTTACACGCGCGTCAATGTTGATATCTTCGGTGTTTTAGCAGCAAACGGCCACATTGGTAATCATGGAAAAACTGGATGGCAAACAGATCAATATGATCGAAAAAATCTCTGCGAAAAATCAACAGAAGCGGCTTCATCGGATTCTGAAATTTCTGAGTTGCGTGAATCGCGCGGGCAGGTGGAAAAGTCATTCGAATGCGCACAGAAATCAAACCCGAAGATGTTCGAAGATCTGAGCAATTGCGGCAATAGTGGACAAAACATAGTTGAATCAAGCACCGTCGAGGGAAACCAACTAATGCAGAGAATTCAACCTGAAGAAAGACAGGAAACCGAAAACTCCTGCTATTTCGAAACCAAAACGAAGAAAGAAAGTTTAAAGCAATTAACTGAAGCAACGCAAAATAAATGTCTCAGTATGTCTGACAGGGGTTGTGATACTGAGCAACACCCTAAAACTAAGACACCAAAAACTGCACAATCAGAAAATTCAAGCAAATCAAATTTGATGAATTCTTCGTTTGATTCTGAAACAGTTTCGAATAGATCTCCAAAATTGCAATTTTCAAATCATTACGAATCAGATTCATCTCACTCCGATTCAAATCGTCAAAACAAGTTACCGTCAGTTGTGGAAAGATCTATGGTGGCAGAATCAACGACTGACTGCGGAAGTGTTAATTCGAAAATTTCTCTCAAATCAAAGTTGGATGGTGACCCAAATAAACTTGAATCAAGCAAAACATCTCTCGAAGATATGCATATCAACTTGATTGGAAAGCTTCATGAATTTTCTGAGCATCTCACGGAATCCTCTACTCCACGGCATGAGCAGTATGCATCAGCGCCTTCTGTAAAGTCTGTCCAATCAACAGATTCGAAGATACACAAATTGTCTAAAGAAAGCCTTTCGGAGCATAAACGTTCAAAACAATCTGCAATCGCTTTCTCAACAGTTTCCAAGGTCTGCGAGGATTCTACTTCATCCGTGCTATATCCAGGTATGGCCAAGGTTCTTCGTAAGAGCTTTGATTTACAGTCGCAGAAAATCGCAAAGAACACCGAGATTCTGTGCCACAAGGAAAATCCGAATCAGAAGATTCTTCACCAACTACACCAAGAGCGGCATCGAAGTCGTTCAATGTTTTTGAACCACAATTTGCGGCAATCGACGGCAGTTCAGTGAAAGACCGCCCACAAGAACCAGATCCGGTTCATAACGACGTTCAAAGCAAGTCAGATCAAGACGTTGACTTATTTAAGGCAAGCCCACCCTCGGATCCAAATATTTTCAAGTCATCACAAGGAAGTGAAAAGCCGAAAGTGATAGATTTGTTTCGCTCCACACCGCCTTCAGATCCGGCAATCTTCCAATCCATTAGCAAAGACCCAAACAATGAGGAAGCGTCCGCCAGTCCAGGGAGCGTTCAAAATGCAGAAACAAGCAAAGGAGAGGTCACGAAGAAAGCTCGTAGTTCAACGAGCTCGGGTCACAGTTTGGCAGTTCGATCAAAACGAAATTTCAGCACAGCATCCACACCAACTGCGAGTTTGTCGGAAGCATCGAGTGAAATGTCAGAATCAAGCAATTCTGAAATATATACACCTAAAAGCGTTTCAAGTAAGACGAGGAGTGGAAGCAAATTAGGCCCGAGAGAGTCAGGCTCTGAACGCAATTACTCTGTGAAATCAGAATCAATAAGGGGCCAATCGTCTTCAGCTGCTTCGTCACGTTGAATTCAATTTCGAGTTATGTTTTAGAAAATTTCAAAAAGATCATTCAAAGCAGAACCGAGAGTTTTCATACACATACTGGTCAGTTCAGTGTGATAACCGGATTCACAGCAACGGTATAAGAATGAAAAAGACGCCATGAAAAACCATTACAGCATACGTTATAATTTCAAGAAACTCCAAAACCCACAGATCTGGAAGCCCGACGCATCACTCCAATATCAGCGAAAAGGGCAGCTAAGCAGCACTAACCGAGGGATTAGTTACATCTTTAGAAACAACCGAGTGCGCGCATTCCTTTTGCGGCTGTACTGCTTGGCGGTCATTTATGATCGGCAGGTGCAATCCGCTGCGTATCACGTATATGTTTGGCTAATAGACATTTCTGCACTGCCGAGAAACATTTCCACCAGATGCAGAGCCAACCTTTGAGGTCAGAGCTTTGGTGATGTCGAAATAATTCGCCTTGACATGGTTTTCAATACAATCAAATATATTCGGATAACTACTCAAACGGAAATGCTCAATTGCTTTCCTGCAAGAAAAGAGTCTATAAGAGAAAGGCCGCGACTGAAAAGTTGAGTATTAGAAAATTATTGAAGGATGGCATTGGAGAGCCCACCAGAATTCGGCCTTGTTCAACGAAACAACATTTTCCCTCCCTTCACAAACAGTCTTCCATATAAGCCCCAACGTTTTCGTGTCGACTCTGCTTCGCAACCAAACTGTGCGAACTTGTCTTGCGGAGATGCCAACTGATTCCAAATTATCGTCGGAGATATAAGGATTGAACAGCCTTGCAAATTCCAAATAGGCAGCTTCGTAAAGTTTCTGATGTTCAGGAGAAATGTGTAAAGAATCTTTTCGGCCCGCGGACGCGGTTGTTCGTTGCGGGGGAGGTGGTGGAGGTTGCTTCTTTTGTTTTTGGGGATCTGAGGATGGGCCTAAACCTGGAATGGCGGCCAGTCTAGAAGATAGAGACGTTTGCTGCAAAGAGGGAGGCGGCGGAGGTGGAGTGCGTTTTGGAAGGGCTGGAACGAGCGGGCTCGCTTGCACGACAAGCGCCGCAGGAGTGGAATTGGATACCGGAGCGGAAGTGTTTGCCACTTTCAGAGCGGCAATTCGGTCTGCGACGGACAGTGACTTTTCCTTTGCGACGTCCACGAGCTTCTCCTTCGCATCGGAGAGTTTATCTTTGGCTTCACTGACGCGTCCTTTGAACGCGGCAGTGTATGCGGCCATGGGCGAATGGTTCGGTGCTGGTGAGGAGGCTGGTGCAGATGCGGAAGATACGCCGAAGACGGCAGGCGAACGTGTAGTAGTACCATCCTCTTCTTCATCTTCGTCGTCTTCGTCCTCAATTACAGCCACAAACTTGACATAGTTGCCTGGGAACAGGCCGGCGGCACTAGTTTGCTCCAAACGCCCAAAGAACCATCCATCGCCTTCTTCCGGCGCAGGCGCGACTAGATACCACCAGGACGTAAGTTCGATCACATCCGGCAGAGCACTCAACTGTCGACGATGACGGCACCCTTCACAAAAGACAGCTCGGACGGGGCGTCTGCAACGCAATCAAACACAGCCACTGCGCGCTGGAGCTTCTTCTCCGTGGACTTCGACATTTGCTACTTCTCCGGAATTGTGACCCGACCCACAAATGACGCACCCTGACATACAGCACCATCAGAACAATAACGGCGAGTTATTGCCGTTACGTATGGAACTCTTCTCGCGGTACTCGTCGAAGTCGAATTCCCGAAGCACCCCAAGCGCGAGGTCAGCTACAGAACTCGAGCGTGATGGAAGCATGGTTTTTTTGGAGGTGTTTGTAGGAACGGAAGGGCACTGAGATCACGGTAGGTTTCCGCCGGAGGATGTACGTTGTATTACCCGACACAAAGAACACTTCAAGAAGGCAGAATTTCGCCAGTCGCTGCTTTCAAGATGCTCGCCAACTTCGCACAAGCAGCCGAGTAGTCTCGGTAACGCAGAAGAGTCCGAAACAACTAACAGCCAGTGTCACTGTCCCTCCAAATCCCATGATTTTTGCCAGTTTGTGCAGATTCCCAGCTGCGGTCAATCCCGCAAAAGAGCTTCCGAGCAAAAAACCACCCAGAAAACACTGCAATACTTCGGTGGCACGCAAACCTTTTGCCATGTGGACAGAACTAGGCTTTTTCACGCGCTGAAACCGACGGCAAAAACGGTCGTTGCGAGCATCGATCCGCCGTCCGTCCAGCTCGTACTTTGCACGACGCGCTTCATGAGCCGCAGTTTTCGTCACTTCCTTTGCGATCGTTTGCGCAGTGACGGCCTCGAGGTGCGCTTTTTGAAGGTCGGCATCGACTTTCGCCAGTTTAAAGCTGATTTCGACAGGGACGGACGCAGATGCTGCGCCTTCTGTGGATGACCGCAGCTTCTCGCTGATGTTTTCTTGTGTTATACTTGTGACGCCGGCTGTCGAAGTCCGGGGAGTGACGTCCGTCGAGAACATGGAATTTTTTGAAATTCTTATCTAATCCCTTGAATGTTCAATGAAGCCTTTTTTGAAGATACCAAACGATTGAAGTTTAAACATTCCAAGTGCTTGCAGTTTTATCCTTTGACGCCGAAGCCAAGCATTACCATAGTGACTAAATTGAACACACGAAAATTTCATCATCGTCATTATCAAAAGAAATTAACGTCTTCAAGGAATTCATCCCTTTGATAAGAGCAAATAATTTCTTACCGATAGCACTAATGATGCCGAGTCAGAGAGAATCAAAGGGGTTTTGAAACTGTTTGGCTTAGGGTTGTCGTTTTGAATGGCTTCTTGTTGCTTCTTTGATACCAGACGTTGGATGATTCTCGTGAAATACCCGTTGTCTGTGGCCTGGTCTCAGGTTATGAAGCATTCGGTTTGTCTCGGGGGGCTTTGACCATCGGTAACAATGGATCAAAAACAAAATCTTTTAATAACTTGAATGGTAACAGACCCTATTCTTGCCGAGCAAGCGCAAAGTTCCCCGGCGTCATATCTTTCAAATCGACATTCTCACTCAATTCGATATCATCAAATACACGCTTAACCCGATGGCTTGCCAAAAATAGCATGTACAAATACTCAGGCAATACTTGAATGCAAAAGTAATAAGCCTCGTCGGTATCAGTCTTCGGGTTCCAATTGCGGAATTCGGTGACTAAGCAACGTTAAATGAAGTAAGATTTCAAGTACACCTACATGCCAACTTCACGAAAAGAAGTGCTGACTGGAGGAGTAAAACAACCATAAGCAGCTGTAGTCCACGCCTATGTGCTGGGTAAACATGGTTGGCACGTTCGATGCTGACTCCGACGTAAATTACAGTGATGAGCGTAATTCCTGACAAGGAAATCAGCCCCGCTGTTCCGATTTCGCGGAGAACAAGAATGGCATCAGTGCTATTCAGCACGTAGCCTAGTGGATAGTTTATGATGTAGTCAAAGGCAAAAACTACGAGGCATATGACGCTGAGAAAAAAGTAAATGAAAGCTCCAAGCTTGAATTTTTTGGAAGTGCTCGGTTGCAGCTTGAAGACGATCGTGATTCTGTTTTTCTGTCAATTTTTCAACCAAAGCTTTCAAAGAGGCTCACGATTCAATGGTGTTCAGAACCAACGATATAGAAAGTGGAAAGTAACCAATATTTCCGACAATTTGCGCAGCCTTATAGTATCCCAAATTCTGTCCATTATCTCCTTGAACGATGTTCACTCTCATTGCCATTCCAATCATGCGAAGGATTCCCCATGCCAAGAGAGGAGTGTATACTGTCCGTGTGTGTGCGGTTTTCGCGAAGAAGAAACGATTTCGTATGGTCAAGATCGTCAGCACAATAGCTGCTGTTAAGAAGACTGCTGGAAACGCCTGGGAGTTCCATCCAGCAAGATGAGCGTAGTTCAATGCGCTGCCGTTGGAACTCATTCCTTTGTTTATTTTGTCGACGGGGATGGGCGATATAAACCGGATTTTATTTTTGCGACAAATTGGAGTTTCATATCATTTTTAATGAAAACATTTCAACACCGAATTTAATACGAAGAGTGCTTAAATGCGTTTCGTCAATTCCCGGCCCTTGGTCGGTGCCGCAATGCTTCTGCCACTGTGGGCACCATCATCAAAGCATGCACTCCTGCGGGAAGTTTGCGATTGTGAGAGGTTGACTGGACAAACAATCTGAACCCGTCTGGCACGTCGGATGGCGATATTTTGACGTCACTGTCCTCTGGCAAATTCAGTTTCTTTCGACATGCTGTGGCTCCAATGGTGAAGGTGTCAGACGCAATATGATGCAACATCATATCCTTCTTAGCACTGACGTCTTCTCGGCGAACTACGGCGTAATATCCCTGTCCTTTCGTGAAAGTGACTCCTGCAGCCGCGCACATATCTTTGAAGGTGCCACCACCAACTGGCGGTTGCAGCAAAACCATGCGGCCCAAAGCGCCAGTACCAACGTTGTTCCAAGAGAAACATTCAACAGTTTCGTTGGGACCAACAGTTCCTTCAAACCACTGCTCATTTCCCGCGTTGTCGCCACCACGCCGCAGACGCACGCGGAAGGCAACTCGACGGAGCGGGTCAGCGAAAGGCGAGTTGGGCAAAACATGGTTGCGAAAGTTATTCACGGTGATTCGGTACACACCGGATGGAGAGGAAGCCCAAAAAATGTTTTCGACAGGCTCAAGGGAGGAGTTGGGGCCTGTGGTCGACACGTTCATGTCGCGGTCGAGCCAGCCACCACAGGCACACTCCTTCGACCCGTAGTAGATATGCGCACCGCAGGCACAGTAGGCATGGAGGTCAAGGTCTGCTGGATCAGACCACGTAAGGGTGGCTTGCACCTCGCCATTGCGGCAACCTTCACGTGCAAGACGTGCAATGGCAATCTCTTCGCGCTCATTGGCGTTATTCACTGGCACGATAGTGGTATGGATCACAGTCGCTGTTACACTGGTTTGGGCAGCAGGGGTCGATCTGCCTCGCCGAGATGGAGACGATGATATTGCTGCGGATTGAACGGATTGAGGCGATTTAGCCATTGCTACAAGCTTTGCAATGCGTGCGGATCTACGGGGCGAAGCGCTGGCGGCGGCCAATGCAGATTTCCGCTCGTTCCTTGCAGAAACACGCCGAAGTTTGGCAAGCCGTGGTGAGCGCCTAACTGAGATCACCGCTGTTACTACCGCTTTTGCTTGAGGTGTTCGGCGCATCTGCTGAGTTCCACTGTTGCCCGATGCCAGCAACGTCCTTATGACTGGCGGGGTAAGACTTGACCACACCTGCGCCACAGTCCGATGGCAGTTGAACTTTGATTACAATTTTTCCATCATAAAATACGAGGCTTTACTTCAACAAACAACGAGGTCGCAAACTGCGGTCGAGGATGCATAAGACATCACTTGTCATTTTTCATATCGTTTTGAACTTCAATGACATCTGCAGTACCAAACTTTTCATACGCTGGTGCTTCATTTGACCCTGCCAAAATATCCAAGAAGCTGAACATTGGAGCAAAGTTTTTCGTTGGGTGCAGATGATGCACTTCGTGATCAGCCGAGACCCATCTGGCGAACGGCACCGCTTTGTGGAACCACTGGAGAGGACTAACAATATACAGTAGAGGATGATCAAGAAAACCAGAGTGGTTCACATTGAAGTCCATGATCAGCGTCATAGCTGGCAGTACGAATGTCCACAAATTGATCTTTCCTTCCGTCAGCGAAAGGGTAATAATTACCCATGCGCACAAGCCTGGAGTAGTCGCCATGAGATGCTCCAGGTACTCGGCCTTGGCTGTCAAGTAAACACGGACAGGAAGATCTTCATGGTGGCGTTTGTGAATGTGCTTGTACAGGAAAGGGACTTTATGGAATGTGCGGTGTGCAAAAAAGAACCAGATGTCAAAGCAGAGGAACGATAGTATGGTGCTCAGAATAGTATCAAGAGGTCGCAAGCTCAGATCCAGATCGTTGCTGTTGAATGCCCGCAGCAAATGAGGTGCCAGAATCGCCAGGGCCGGAAAGACAACAACAACTAAAACGGCTGATAGCCGACAAGTGGCATGTTAGTTGACAGCTCAAAAGCAGCTGCATTCACTCACTGTAATTCTCAAACAGGAAACGGTCCTTCTTGTTGATGTCTCCGAGCGGAGTGCGGCGCTTGAGGATCTTTTTGCGGAAGTACAGGAAGTCAGTCCAGGCTTCAAGCCAGAACATGTGAGCGAGGAAGAACACTCCGAACGCTGCGGATGCCGCAAGAGCAAGGGCAATGCTGGGAGCCGAGAGAATGCCCTCAAACGACGGAAGAACCGGCATCCCTGAAGTTTCAAAAAATGAAGGGGGCAAGTCGCAAGCCGCCGCGCCTTGCACACTCACGCACTCGATGTGCAATATCTACGACTCAGTTCCTGTTACTCATTTGAGAATTATACTGTCAGTCCGCCGCTGTTTAACGGGAGAATGCGCCGCCCGGATTACGAGATGCAAGGAATGAATTGAGAGCGAGAGGCTGCTTGGAAAGTTGCCAAAACATGGAGGGCTCCGTTCCAGCCCCACCTCCGCCCGTCTTCGGCGCTGCGGCTGTCGCTTCCGCCCGCCAGTTTGTTATGCATGCGCGTAGGATGCTTCTGTCGTCGCAGACCGTGGTACTGCTGTGGCGCAGTGCAAAGCTGAAGCGTCGCCAGCCCGTCCGTGCATTTTCCGTCGCTCTGGCTCCTCTCGTCAACCCTCTCATCTTGATGTCTGTGCTGGCAGCTATTCCTTACTCCCGCGTTGAAGCTTTTATCCTCTCATCCGGCGCGGGGCTCATTCCGGATCAGATAGCAATCCTAAGCCGCATCGCGATGTCGGCATATCTGGTGCTGGGATTTAGTGCTCACTCTCAATGTGAGTTATCCTGTTTTAAGATTGATCTCACAATCCGTTTCGAACTTTTTTGATACTTATCTGGATGTGCTTTCAGCTGCGCTGATCGAAATGGTTGTCGAAAAGGAGCGAAAGATCAAGGAAGGTCTTCTGATGCAAGGGCTTTCTCCTCTGGCGTTTTGGTTCAGCGTGCACCTCACTCATACTGTGTATGCTGCTATTGTCTGTCTATTGATAACTTGGGTCATCGCACCTCTGTTTCCACTTTCAAATCAATCTCTAGGTTAGTTCCAATATTTTAAAAGGGTTTTCAAGGTTAACCGACACTCATGAAGTATTTCTGCTTCTATTTTTTCTTGATCTTGCCAATATTTCTTCGACACTTACGTTTGCTCCATTTTTCAACACGTCAAAAGCTGCACTTCTGTTTGACTCATTCTTCTCAATAGTGCTGTTTACAATTCCAATCATATTAATATTTTGGTTTGACTGGGGTCCTTCTGAACTGGCAATCATTTTTATCAGTGTCATATTTTACCCTCTCGGCTTCTTTTTTGGGATGCTGCGATTAAATCAACTGGAAATGGAAGGGGAGGGTGCGAATTGGCAAAATTCACTTGATGGACGAGGAATAGGCGGATTTTTGATTGTTCTGGGCATTGACTGCATACTTTACATGGCGATTGCGGTATTCTATATCGACGGGGCATTCATATGCTGACCTTTTAACCCAGCTGTACTTGGATCAAGTGATCCCGCAAGAGCATAGTACACCTCGCCCGTGGTGGTTTCCTGTGAAATACATCAGCAAAACTAAATATGATACGCTCGTACGGGATTCGCGGGAGCGACAAGCCGAAACTGCAAGACGATCGTCGACAGAAAATTTATTTCCCGAGTCTCCGCGGTACATTGAACCAGACCCCCCTGGGATGATAGCCATGGTGAGCTTGCGTGACGTTCGCGTCAAGTTCCCAAATGCTAGCATGAATGCTGTGGATGGGGTCAATTTGGACCTCTTCTCTGATGAGATCTTTGCTCTACTTGGGTTTGAAGCATTTTATCATTTCTCAATCTAATATACCTCAGGCATAATGGAGCTGGCAAAAGCACAACGCTTCATATGTACGTTCACGTTTTCTGATTGGTGTGTTTTCTGATCAATGTCGCACATTTCTCAGACTCACTGGCTTGATTCCCGCCACAACAGGTTATGGAACTGTGGCAGGGCTCGATTTGGCGAATGAAATGGAAGCCATTCGTAGAAATATCGGCGTTTGTCCACAGCACGATATTCAGCATGATGACCTCACTGTGTATGAGCACGTGATGCTGTTTGCGGGAATTAAAGGGTTATGGGGAACAACAAATAGCAAGGAAGAACTGGAATTAATAATTGACAAAGTTCTTTCTCGTCTTGGATTGGAGGAAAAGCGGGATGCTTATGCAAAGACTCTGAGTGGCGGTCAGAAACGCAAGCTTTCTATTGCAATGGCAATTATCGGAGATCCCAAGATACTTGTTCTTGACGAACCAACCGCGGGAATGGATCCGGTGTCTCGCAGAGCAGTTTGGAAGATGCTTTCAGAAAGCAAGAAAGGTCGACTAACTTTCTTGACGACGCATATGATGGATGTGGGTCTTTTTAATTTGATTTTTCTGGTTTTAAACTTTTTCGATCCAGGAAGCTGACTTTGTAGCAGATCGCAAAGCCATTTTATCAAAAGGGAGAATACGCTGTGTTGGAACTTCCATTTTTTTGAAGCATCGATTCAACATTGGATACCAACTGAACATTGCGCATCTCAGAGAAATTTCAAGTGATTTGAAAATATCGTCGCTGGTGGCAAAATATATTCCAACTGCAACATCCACATCGACTTATGACGTCAATCCTCGCTCTCATGCTGTTCGTGCCACCGGAGAAAACATCATGACGTTTTCCATCCCGCAATCGGGAAGCACAAATTTTCCGCGACTTTTTAGCACATTGGACCGAGAGGCAACAGCCGGCAACATTCTTTTTTACGGATTATCTATGCCCACACTGGAAGAAGTGTTTTTGAAAAGTGAAGGTGGAGGAAGCTCTGAGGTACCCGATGAAGCGAGGCTTGCAGAGGAATACTGGACAAGGCTGAGTGCCAATGACGCAGCAGACGAAGAGACGATGCTTTTGGGGAATGGTTTGTTTTTCCTTGTTTCTTTCACTCACAGTATAACGCTTCCAGAAAATGTCTTGCGAACTGTTCCTATAGCTTCCCAAATCATAAGCATTGTCCATGCACGCTGGTTGATTTTTGGTCGCAGCCTATCGAGTTCCATTCCCAGCATTCTATTCCCACTCTATATGTTCTATCCCATCTTCACTGAAGACATATCATCAGCAACGTCTTCGTTTTGGCTAATTTCAATGAGCCTGTTTTTCACAGCAGCCAGCTGGTCGCGTGAAACTGTGCAAGAGAGATCTCTGAAGATAAACTCTTTTTTGAAATCGATGGGAGTGTCTAGTTTGGTTTACTGGCTGTCGCTTCTCCTTGCACAGACGCCACTAATGGCGACGCCTGGACTGATAATGTGCTGGTTGGTTGAATTGAAGCACGTTCCAGCATACGGTGGCGCTGGCTTTTGGATGTTTCTGATTTCCAATATCGAATTTGCAGTTCTGGCACTTGTTTCCTCGTGTGAGTATTCCCGGACCTTTCTTTTTTTCTGATGGTCGGTTCAGACTTGTTTGGTTTCGCATTTAAAGAACCCGGATCGTTTTTAACGACATCCAGTTTGTTGATAACATTCGGCGCGGCGTTACCGTACAGGTAACTACTCGAAGACCTCGGGGTTAGTTCTGAACTTGCCATTCATTCAGTTGCCTTGTGTATTTTGATACCATGGGAGATCCTGACATAGGAGCTATTGTTCATGCGGTCATGTCGTTTACAGTTCCTACTTACCCATTTAGCGCGATTCTTTACTTGATGGCTGTGGCCCATGCAAAGTCCGAAATCGGCCAGTTGCCGCCGTTAACCCCAGGATATTATTTTGAATTTGGTCATGGAATGATCATATGCTTGCTTGGAATGGCGGTGCAGATTTTGGCGTATGGCGCGATGGTGATCTGGTTGGACGGCGGACTTGAACAAGTTCCAGACACGGAGCTGACCCCGGAAGAAATTGCAACCGAAGTTGATTGTGACGGGCCTGAAGACCCAAATGTTGTGACTGAACGCGGACGAGTAGTTCGACCTCTATGCACTGATGAAGTGATCTTGCGTCGTTTGCGAAAGATTTATGAACGAGATATCAACTTCGTAGAGAAGGGTTGGAATTTAGTTAACAACACTTCGAGGTCAGAAATTGGCTCTGTATCCGAAGAGAGCGATAAAAATCTTGTTGCGGTTAGGGATGTTTCTGTTGGTTGCAGCAAGGGAGAAGTATTGGCAATATTAGGACCAAACGGCGGTTTGTGCAAAGGTTTCCATTTTTTAATGTTTTGATACTTCTTCGTTTGGGCGCAGCTGGAAAGACCACTACGGTATTGATGGCGCTTGGAGAAATTCGCCCAACTCGCGGTGCCGTTGCGATATCTTCCCTGGATACTCAGACCGCCCCGCAGAATGTGCTTGCGCGTGCTAGCCTATTTGGACAAGTTGCTCAGCATGACACATTGTGGCCTCTTCTGACTGCTCGAGAGCATTTGAACTTGTACGCGTCTCTGAAAGGTATTGTTCAACGCAGAAGAACATTGTGGATCCGACTGTTGGTGGATGCAATGGGATCAAACCTCGGTTTGGAGCTGGACAAAAGATGCTCAGAACTGAGCGGAGGCACGAAGCGAAAGATTGCTTTTTTAATGGCTCTCGTGGGCAAACCGAAGATACTGTTTCTAGACGAGCCGACGACCGGCATTGATCCGAAGGCGAAGCGAAATCTATGGAATCTGGTGAAGGCGCTGCGCAAAAGGCTGACTACCATTTTGACGACGCATTCTTTGGAAGAAGCAGATAACTTGGCTTCGAGAATAGGAATTATGATTGGCGGCAATCTTGCGGTGCTTGGGACACAGCAGTACATTAAATCCACATATGGTCAAGGATTCCTCCTCGAAGCGCGAATGAGCGGCCGTCAGGATTCGGGCTCTTTGGAAAACTTGGTAAAAATGAACCTACCAAATGCAGTTCTCACGGAGAAGTTTGAAAACGTGTTGGCGAGATGGGAAGTGCCTGCGAACGATGTGGAGAACTTGGGCGGGATGGGCAAAGTTTTTGAGCTGCTGGAGCACGTCAAGGCGACGGGGCGCAGCGGGCTGGAGGAGTTCTGCTTCGGGCAGGTGTCTCTGGAGTCTGTATTCCTGCGGTTTGTGCAGCGTGACGCCACGTGATCGCGCCACTCTGGCGTCCCGAGAAACGATTTCGAAACAAAATTTTAATATGATGGCGTCAGGTTTTGCCGGCAAGCTTAAGGAATCATCAATTCCCGGCCAGCATCCCGTCACACTCGCGGATGCTTCGAAAGTGCCGTTCCCGCTGGTGCTAGAGGCGGATCCCGCGTTTATTGGGTCGCTTGAGGACTCCCTTGCCTTCACGGCACTTCACAAAGACGAGCTCACCGCCGCCGTACGACGGCACGGCGCTGTCTTGATTCGGGATCTTCCAGGGCTGAAGACAGCACGCGACTTTGATGCATTCAATATGGCCCTCGGTTGGCCGACATACGTCTACGTGAACGGTGCCGCACCCCGCACTCAGGTGTTTGGATCAGTGTACACTACGAACGAGGGTCCTGCGGACACCACGATCGCTTGGCACAACGAGGTTGCGCAATCGCGGTACGTTGGGTTGTGTCCGTTCCTGCCTGTGCGCTTCGAAAGTATTGCGCCATGGGGCATAATTACTCAGCGAAAATACGCAAAAACAGGTCACCGCCCGCACGCCTCATCTTTTCGTGCGAATTGCCCGCACAAGGTGGTTCTGGATCGACCGGAGTTCTCTTCGGCCCGGAGGCTTATACCGTCTTGCAAGAAAAGCACCCTGAATTTTTGAAGACACTCGAAAGCCAAGGCGTCGTGTACACCCGAAGATTGAAGGAGGATACTGACAAGACGCTGAATGCTGGTCGCGGGTGGAAAGACACTTTCAATGTTTCCAGCAAAGAAGAGCTGCAGAAAGTTTTGGACGGTTTGGGGATCACAGGAACGTGGTTGGAGGACGGCAGCTTGCTGGCCGCTTCGCCTGTCCTCAAAGGTGTTAAAGAGGATCCAGCCACAGGCCAAATTGCCTTTTTCAACTCGATATGCGGCGCCTACTTTGACGTTCTAAACAATCCTGCTGCTGGACCCGGAACAGTGCACAAGTACTTGGCGTTTGGCCCAAAGTCTCTGGATGGGAGTGGCGACGTTGTTGACGGTCCATCGGAAGAGACCCTGGCGAGCGTCTACGCGAGTTTGGATGCTGTTGGCGTGGATATTCCTTGGAGAGAGGGTGATCTGCTTTTGGTGGACAATCACAGGGTTGCGCATCAGCGCCGTGCTTATCATGGGCCACGGAAAGTGTTCGCCAGTTTATGGAACTGAACAATTCAATACATTTGTTGCGACTGAGAAAGATAGAGGTTCATCTGTATAATTCGGTTAGAAGTGATAATTGTGCAGAGAAGTTTTCCTTCTCGATACCACAAAATTTCCATTTTCCTATAATTGTTAAAAAGTGGCAATTTTCTCCCTTCTGAGATTAAAAACAGAATCACAGTGGACTTTGATCCCCTTTCAAACATCGATCTGTAGCAGATATCTATTACGAACGATTCAAAGAACTTTGTATATGTCTGAAGCTTCAACGTTGGATGAAGTGCAGTTGCAGGTCTGCTCGTTGTTTAAGGCAGCAAAAAATTTCACGGATGAAACTGTTGATACTGTCGCTCCTGTCGGCAGTAACCGGAAGCCCTTTGCGGGCTCGCGGTCTTCAAACGAATGGCGGGTGGAGTCTCTCTCTTCCGAAGGGCAGCACATGCCCGTCAGGCACCGCAAGCTGTTTTGGCAACAGCACGGGTGTGTCGGAGGTGTTCAATCGCACCGGTGTAGCTGGGACTTTCGACAGAGGCCAGGAGTGCTGTCCAGTGAGCTCTAGCGTCCCTCTTACTTGCGGCACATTTGTCAACAACGGGCAGCCGTACGCTTGTTGTCCTCCAGGTGCGTGTGTCTGCTAGTAGCCGTATTTGCACTTAAATCGAGAGATCTCCAGATAACCTCGACTGCCGTGGTGCAGTTGAGAACAGCAATCCGGCTGTGACCTGTGCGAATTCGACTTGGGCATTATGGCAGATACCCGAAGGAGGTATGAACACCTTTTGCTGTCTGCCCGGTTGGTACGGCTATTGGGAGCCCGGCTTGGGACAGGATGCTGTTGGTCAATGCCAGGATTCAAGTACTATACCTTCGCACACGATGCTTGCGGTTCAAATCAACGGCGGAGACGGGAACGTCACTGTCGTTATTCCGCCATCTACATTGAGCGCTGCAGGCGGATGGAGTCTTTCGATGCCAGCCGAAAGCACGTGTCCGCCGCAAACCGCGAGCTGCTTTGGAAGTGCAACTGGGATCAGCGAGGTTTTTAACCGCACGGGTGTGAACGCCACGTTCGACAGGGGACAGGAATGTTGCCCGCTTGGAACGACGATCCAGCTCTCCTGTGGGACCTATGTCAATAATGGCCAGCCTTATGCATGCTGCCCAGCAAGTAGGTGGTTTTGACGTTTTGGGTTGTTAGTTGACTCCGCTGCGCACCAGACAACCCTGATTGCCGTGGCGCGGTTGAAAACAGCAACACAAACACTACTTGCGCAGATTCGACGTGGGCGCTTTGGCAGATCCCCGATGGCGGGTTCAACACGTTTTGCTGTCTGCCTGGATGGTATGGATTTTGGGAACCAAGTATTGGCCAAGATGCCGTCGGTCAATGCCAGAACTCGAGCGTGATTCCCGACAACACAATTATAGCAAAGCAAATTAATGGCGGAACCGGAAATGTGATTGTCCCTATTCCAGCCACAAACATTAGCGCGAGCGGTGGTTGGTCTCTCTCAATGCCGGCAAATAGTTCATGTCCAGCGCAATCGTTCAGCTGCTTTGGATCGAAAACGGGAGTTTCCGAAATTTTTCATCGGACAGGCGTTGACGCGTTGTTCGATAGGGGACAAGAGTGCTGTCCTATCGGCACCACGATCAATCTCCAGTGCGGAACCTATGTCAACAATGGGCAGCCTTATGCATGTTGTCCTGCGAGTGAGTGAATTGTGCCGTAAGAGAGATTGCTGAATGCTTTTCAGATAATCCCGATTGTCGAGGGGATGTCGAGTCGCCGACCCGAGATGGGAACGAAAAGTGCGCTGACTCGACATGGGCTTTGTGGCAAATTCTGGACGGCGGAAATAATACTTTTTGCTGCCTGCCTGGGTGGTATGGGTACTGGCAGCCAAACTTGGGTCAAGACGCCGTTGGGCAATGCCAAGAGTCGGATGACATCCCATACGACACTCTTTTGGCTCACCAAGTGAACGGTGGAAGTGGAAACGTAATTGTCAGTATTCCGAACACAACTTTGGCCAGTTCTGGCGGTTGGAGTTTGTCAATGCCCCCAAACAGCACTTGCCCCGCAGAGAGTTACAGCTGCTTTGGCACTGGCCCGGGGAGTACCGGCCACTCTGAAATATTCAATCGCACTGGAGTGAATGCCACGTTTGATCGAGGTCAGGAATGCTGCCCCATCGGCACGACAATCAAACTGTCATGTGGGACATACGTGAATAACGGGCAACCGTATGCATGTTGCCCAGCAAGTATGTTAAGCTTGAATTGACCGCGAATGCTGACGTAGATAACTACAGACAATCCCGATTGTCGAGGGGATGTCGAGTCGCCAACCCGAGATGGGAACGAAAAGTGCGCTGACTCGACGTGGGCTTTGTGGCAAATTCCTGATGGAGGATTTAACACATTTTGCTGCCTTCCTGGCTACTACGGATTCTGGGATCCCAGTTTAGGCCAAGACGCTGTCGGTCAATGCCAGAGTTCAAGTAACATTCCTCCAGGGACAACGATGGCACGGCAAATCAACGGAGGGGATGGTGGATTAATTGTTGTGATCCCAGTGACTGGTTCAAGTGCCAACTGTGAATGAAGCTGGGCTAGATGCGGGCGTTCTTTATTAGGCTACATCATTCACCTTCAAATAGATTACAGTGTTGGTGTAGTATTATAAGTAACATGTCCACGTTGCGTCACTTGCTGACCCTCCGCGTTCCTTCGCTGTCGATATTTTGATCGAAGATGTAATAACCTCTGGTGTGAACTGCACAAATCGGCCCTGACTGTAACCACTGACAGAGAGGACACTAATCGCAAGACATCTTAGATGAGGAAACTGGCGGGTCGGGACAACAGACGCCAATAGCGCGAATGAGAGAGCTTATACCTGACTGAAAGCATACTCATGATTATTTTGAAGGGTGAGGAAGAGTAGTACCTATAACCTTCACAGTTACTCATCTAGCTCGCCCAATTTTGCACCTGAGTGCTAAGGCCTCTTCGCCAAATAAAAAAATCTGAAATGAGACCTGCTCTTGACAAAGAAATGCGTGGCGGCAGTTGGAAATTCTGGGCATCCTTATATGCTTCAACAAACTTGCTTCCGAAGAATTTTAATGCCAATTCGCTTTCCAAATCCACGCGAATCGAAAAGTCGTCGTCAAATTTCCCCTGACTTGAACTCGGATTTCATTGGGGGCGCAGTATCGGGTAATTCGAAACGTATCTGAACAGAGCAGCAGCTCTGTAATCCCTGCGAACATTGCGTGTGTAATGGAGCTTGGGTTTTTGTACCACTTTGCTGATGCTTTGCCTGGAGGTTCTAGTCGACGGTTGTTTTTGAGATTTCTCGCTTATGTATACCCCACGAGTAAAATTTCGTTTCGCAATTGCGCGCGCAGCGACATACTATTCACTTATCCATTCATTCATTGATACTTGCAAGGATTACCATCATGAAAAACAACCAAACAAGAACACAACAAACAATAAGAGAAACAAACACAAAACCCCCCCAGCAAAAACAGAGACATTTTCTCTGGCCCCGCACCCTCTCCGAGCACCCATCTCTTCTCGATCTATCGCACAAGCACACAAACCCCCGAAGCAACAAAAAAAAAAAAATCCAACACACTGAAGACAAACAAACGAAAGAAAACCAGGCAGAAAAAAAACACCAACAGAACAGGTGATAATAACACTAAGAGAAACTCACAACATACCCGACGACACACGTCCACTACCCCATCCTCTCGCAACGCCGCTGATCCACGGCGCACCACCACCAACTCCGCCACCACTACCAGTTCCGCCGGCAGAGGTGCGTTTGAGCTCCGCACTCCCGATGCGAGATCCGAGTGCAGGAGCTGCAGCAGGAGAGGCGGGTTTTCCCCACACGTTCTTCTGCGGCACAACATCGCGCCACGCAAGACTTGCCCCTGTTCCCCACGACGCTCCGCCGCCGTTCGAGGTGCCAGCAGCTGGGCCGAAATGCACTTTGGCATGGGAGCCAGCAGAATCAGTACGCGGCTGCTGTACCACACTGGCCGTTGCGGAAGTCACAGTAGCGCTTGACCCCTGTGGCAGCGCGAGTAGCGCAGCAGAAGCACGGCGCGCCGCGGCAAGGCCGGCGGCGCGCCGCAGCGACCCGCCACCAGCACCGCTGCTGATACCGCTTCCAGTGTATCCGTCGCTCGGCTCCGCTGCCACAGCAGCCGCTGCTAACGGCACAGCACTGTTCTTGTGGCCGTCGGGGACAAGCAACTTGGTCATCATCCATTGCTGCGGCTGGTGAGATAAGATTCGTTTCTGGTGGGGGCGTTGTTCCACTGCCACTTCACAGTTCGGTGCCGAACGGGCCAGAAACTCAACTTCTTCAGCCTCGTCAAAGGCAATTTCGCCATTCAAGGTTCGCGAGGTGCCAACACTGAGCAACTCAGACGAAGTCGAAGGCAATAGCAATGATGAGGCAACAGACGTCGAAGACAATGATGTCGAAATGTCCCCCATGGTTGGGGTCAAGGTTCGGAGACTATTTGCAGACGATCTGGAAGAAAAAGGTCGTCGCAAGCTTCCGAATCCACCTGACACACTTGAATTCACAGTTGAAGTTCCAGCAGAGCCGACACCATTGATGATTGGTCGGAAAGTGGAAGCGTGTGCCAAAGTGGACGAGTTCCGTCTTTCTTGATCAAAAGTTACTGACCGACGCTGCGATGATGATGAAAAGCCAAGAACAGCATCGGACGCACGGTAACGAAGAGACGGTTGTTGCATGTGCTGCTGAGGCTGTGGGGGGCGCGTGTAAGCAAGTTGTTTCTGGCTTGAAGCTCCAAGAGAAGCGGACGCCGCACACACAGATACTCGTGACCCTGTAGCGTTGGGGTCGGGAGATGGTGTTCTATAGTGGTATTGGGGAATGAGCGGAAGAGACCGCCGAGTGGAGATGATTGACAAACGGGAATGTTTTGGTGGCTGCGATGATTGCTGCTGAGTCAGTAACTGTTGGTGGTGTTGGTGTTGCGCCGATACTTGCTGTATATGTTGCAAGTGGATTCTCTCGTTCTGGAGCTGAGCTTCCTTTTGCTGCATTTCCTGCCGCTGCTTGAGTCGCTGAATATGATACTGAGCAGACATGGAAACCGGAAGTTGCTTGCGCGAAAGTTCTTCGTCAATATCAAGCTTACGACGATATTGCGCAGAGCGAATAGCAGCGATTTGATCGTAAATTCCGTCGTGCTGGACGGTGACGAGAAAAAAATTTAATTAAACAACTCAAACAATCAAACATGTTGAACAAAAAATCACGCACCAGCTCACACAGATCCATGATGACGGGGTTGCGTGCAAGGAAGCCGTTGCATAGATCCTCTTCGCTCACATCAAAGTTCCAGTCAAGAAGATCGCCAACCCATCGCTTCCAGGCGGCGACAACCCGAGCCTCTTTGAATACAGTCACTTGAGCCCAAGAACTTGCAGCGAAAGCATTGTCATTGAGGGCCGCATCAGCTGAATTTTTTTAAAACAATGATATTGGTGGGGGAGCCGAGATTTCAGTAAAGTTTTTGCACAAAACAAGCAAAACAGCGAACTTACCAAGAATAATGCCGACGCTCCAGATAGCGAGCGACTTCTGGCTAACGTCGTCAGAGCTCTCAAAGAAAAAGCCCTTCATCATAGCATCGCCGCGCAAAGCCATTTTGTCGAGAATCTTGTCGGTCAGCAGCAGCGACAGCATGAGTGTGGCAGGCGGAGCCACGGTGGCCTGGACGATGCGCAGGATGTACTCGAATGACTGGTCGCCCTTCGCGGGGGCGGAAGCGGGAGTGACACGGGACTGCGGGGCGCCGTTTGCGGCACGAGCGGCAGCGGTGGCGGCGGCCAGGAAAGCGTGGATGCAGCGTGCGAGGATGCGGGTGGGCTTGACGGCGGCGGGCGCGCCGTTCGGGGCGGTGGTGTACGCGGGAGGGGGAGAAGGGGCGGGAGCGGGAGGGGCAGGGACAGGGGCGGCGTGGGTGGGAGCACCATCAGCGGGACCACAACCGCGCAGGGGCAGGGCCATGGACGGAGACTGCGGATGGCGCGGAGACGGGCGTGGGGACGGAGCGGACGCGGGCATGTTGCGGTGTTGCTTGTGGAGTAGGAGTGGGAGTGGGAGTGAGAGTGGCGGCGCCGTGCCTGTGGGCTGTGTGTGACGGCGGCGGCGGGGCTTCGAGCAACGAGGCAGTGCTCGGTGCTGGAAAAGAAGAAAAAGCCAAACTTTGTTTTTTGGTGCATCCCCCACTTTGTGCACTCACTCAGTCTCATTTCACTCACTCACTCTCTTTGTGTACACACACACACACACACACAGTATCTCTCTCTCTCCCGGACAAGTCAGTCTACACTCTGCTATTTCCTGTCATTTATCTTTCCCCTTCATTCCGCCTATGATCCTATCTCACACACGCTTATCTGCCCCATCAAATAAGCTTATAATGATCTCCTCTCTTCCAAATTAATTGACACTCACTGATGAATCCTCCCTCCGCGTTCGTCGCATTCCCCAGCAGCATGTCCAGCTCGTCTTCACATCTGCTTGCGACTTGCAAGTGGCGCGGCGTGATCTGCTTAAAAGGGTTGAGCTTGCCACAGGAGCGAGTTAACTCGTACACTTTCTTAAATTCAAGCAACAACGTATTCCGGAACAGCGCCCATGTCCACAGTTTTGTTGTTATTGCCAATTTTTGCATCGTTGTTTGGTGCCTACTCGCAATCACTTACACACTGCCGCGACCTTCCGATTCTGCGTCGCCTACCTGCCATTTTTTGAGCGAATTGTATACCCAACTCCCTGAGAACACCAAGTTTGCGAGCGACCACCGCGATTGGCGGAACTTTTTGTGATTCCACGGTCGTTCCCAAAACTGCGGGAAAACCCGTTTAGGCCCCCTTTTTTTCATTTTTACCTGTCCTACCTGCTATTCTAGATATTTTGATCAAGAGCTGGTTTTTCGTCCTTTTTTTGAAGGTTTATGCTTCACCACACAGTCTGCATTCACGCCGTCTGTTCTTCCCGATCTTCTCTATAAACAATTTATTTTGCACCGTATTGTGGACAGCCAGTGTCTGTACAATGAAAGACCTATAATCACTCTCTAACCGCTGCAACTGTTCAACTCGACATCTGTTCAGAGAAAAATTTTTGGCGGCATGAACTCGGCTGCCGACGACCCACAGAAGCCGCTTTTGCTGTCCCCAGACCTGTCCGCAGACGCGGACGCCGACAAGCTTGAGCTTGCGGGGATTCTGTCGCAGATGGTTTTCTTTGTTTTTCTTTTCCATCGACTCCAACAACAACAACAACATCATCAGGACTCCGCCTACGACGCGCTGGGCGAGCTCGAGTTGCGCGCGGAGGACATACTGCAGAAACTGGATGGCTTCCTGCGGGACAATGGCTTCGACGGCGCCATGGACGAGTTGGACGAGATGGAGGACGTGTACACGCCGCCCACCGCTCCCGCTGGTGGCGCAGGCAAGCCGTCTTCTGCGGCGGCCGACGGCGACCTTGCCATGGCGAATGCGGACGATCGCGCCGCCGTTGGCCCCAACAAAGACTCGGCCCCGCTGCCAGCAAAGGGAGGGGACATCAAACAATAGCAATCTGTCCGTGCCGCGTTTTCCGTAATTTATCCCCAACTTGCACGCTGGGTGAAGAGAAGCCACCCCTTTCGCTGCTTCCTCACCTCCCAGGGCTTCCGCCACGCCAGTTGAACAAGATGCACTTTATATCGAAAGGAAGAATAAACACTACACTACGACTTTTCCGTCCCTCCGTCGTCACCGCCCTCGCCGCCACTCCCACGAGCCATCCGTTCCCGCACCGCGGCCGCGAGACTCACCGCCTTGTCTGCCATGCGGAACGCAAAGTCCACGGGCCGCCGCTCGACAAACACAGCGTCGGAGATTTTGGCCAGAACGCCGAAGGCGGCGCCGGAGCGTACCGAGTCGTAGTAGCTGCGCGCAAACGCAATGTGCGGGGCGTATATGCGCGCAAGGTATGCGTTGACGGGATCCATCCAGTCCGCGACCAGCGGGCGGCCCGCGATGCCGGCCTGCGGCATGCCCGCCGCTTGGGCGCGCTGCAGCAGATGCGACTGCGGAGTATCCGCAGACGTGGCGTCCGCGTCGGCGGCGGCCTCGAGCACGATGCGGATGTTTGCGGGCGACGTGGCGGACATGGCGGCGGCGTCCGCGAGGATCGTGGCCAGGTCCGTGGAGTGCTTTGTGACGACCGCGGCCTGCAGCCCCGCGCGCGGATCCACCGGTCGCATGAAGCAGCGCATCGACGCCGTGGGCGGCCCGTTGCGCCGCCGCGCCTCGGGCGAGTGCGACAGCACGATGACGCACTTTGTCTCCCACTGCTCCGCCTGGTCTTGGTGCGCCACCGCGGCGCTGCTGCTGCTGCTGCTGCTGCTGCTGCCGTCGCGGCTGCTTACGTTCCTGCGCGGGTCTTGTGCCGCAGCGGCCCTGCGATCACTGTCGCCGTTGTCGCTGCTCGGCTTGCTCATGGCGGGCGTAGACAGACGGGATTTGAATGTGATTCTGATTCACCAACGCCAACTCCCGTTAAACCATTTCCTGCGGGGAGCCTGGCGGGCAGCAGGATCAACTGTCTTCCGCGACTGGATCCGTTGCAATCGTTCCCGGCGGCGCGGCGCGTCGCGTCCGCAAGCTCCAGGCCGTTCGACAGACGAGACACCCGGGCGCATGAAGTCCACGAGCCAGCGCGGTGTCTTGCTGCTTTCATTGCGCTTCCGTGTCTTCAGTGTCGACGAAGATGACTTTCATCCTGTGTTTTCTTTTGACCGCGCTTGCGCGTCAGGCTTGTTTGTTCGGCGCGGCAGAAAATCCGACCGTCGCCAAACTGGCCGTTACTTGATGCCAGCTTCTCAACAGTCTGCGGCTTGCATCGAACTGCTGCGAGGCGCAAAAGAGAAACATGGGGCAATCTACCGAATAATTTCAACAAAAAAAAAAAAAAACTTTTTTTGAAAAAATGAAAAAATTTGGTCAACAGCAACTGACAATGAAAGGATCCACTTTTTCGATAGAAATTACCGCCATCATAGTATTCTTTTGTTATTCATGCAGGATATACGTTTGTTTCCAGCTTGGAATCTGTATCCCGGACATCACACTGCCGCAAGAAAAATTTTGACAGAAACTGCAGATATAATAATAAGCTTTTTTGTAAACCATTCAACATAGATCCATGTGTGCTAGTTAAGGCAATAACACGTGAACTACGCCAAAAACGTGGATGTATTTGTGGCCAACCACGACTTTCAAGCAAATAAAACAACCAACAGCACGAGCATGAGAAGCACCACAGTTAAGCGCTGCTTCCTGCGCTCGAATTATCCGAGAGTTTTGCCTTCTGCAGGGCATTGAACCTGCACGTGGGGCACAAGCTGGACTTTGCAAGCCACGGATCGATGCACTGGGCGTTGGCTCAGATCGAATGCAAGAGAACAATCGCGCTGCAAAGAGCAAAGAACAAACCTTTCGATGAAACCGATGGCTGCAGGGCAGAGTGCGCAGCAGGTCGCCCTGGACAAAGTCTTCGAGACACACGGCGCAGCAGCACGGCGCGCGGCCGCACGGAATTCGCGGCACAACGCCCGTGGCGCTTGCAGCCTGCGAGGAGGCAGATGCGCTGTCAACGTGGCGACCGTTTGCACACTGCGCGAGCGACTGCCGCGGCGAAACTGACGGAGATGACTGCTGCTGTGCAGTGTACATGCTGACGGGGAATTGGTGCAACTGCGCCGCGGACACGCGCTGGCTGCTGAGCGACAGAGAGTCATGGGCCTCTTGCGCATATCTGGCAAACCGAGTTGAGCATCCGACTACGATGTGAATGGTGAATGCAATGACCGCAATTGTTAGTAGACCAGCTGCAACGGCGCTGTCACGTGCAACGAGTCAACAACATCATGCAGCCCAGCGATAACTCAACAAGATAGCGTCGACGGCTGGAAACTCTGCGTTGCAAGAATTGCCGGCGCATAACTCAGCAGCCACAGTGGACGTGAGTGGCTGGCTTGCAGACATTTTTTTTTCTTTAACACACCCTTCAAAACAAAATTGCGATAGCAGTCACTTTCCAAATTGCACCGCCGAAGTTATGCAAACAGTACCACGGTATCTACAACTGCTCTTCGGGTGGAGGTAGAAGTTGTGAGAACAGTTCAAGCAATCTGTTGAGGCACTGTGGACCACCTTGACCATGTTGATGTGATAATTTTTGGAACATACGAATTCCAAGGACTGGTGGAAACGGGCTTTGCATCGCTGTTGGCAGCGTTGGAGGAGGTTGTAGTGTTGTGGAGGACGGGCGAAGAGGATCACAGTGATATCCAATAGCGTTAGTAAAGTTGTTGCAGTTAAAGAGCTCGTAGTTGAATTTTGGGCCAGGCTTTTCGTGGTCGTGCCTTATGGATATTGCGCTGTGGGCCTGGTCTTTCCTTCTGGGGAACATGCATGTGCGAAAGCGTGTGTGTGGGATCCAGGACTTTTACTTTGAAAAAATTAGAGTGTTCAAAGCAGGCATTATTGCTCAAATACATTGGCATAGAATAATAGAATAGGACTTTTGTTCTATTTTGTTGTTATCTAGGACCGAAGTAATGATTAGTAGGGATGGTTGGGGGCATTAGAATTTAATTGTCTGAGGTGAAATTCTTGGATTCATTAAAGACTCACTGCTGCGAAAGCGTTTGCCAAGGATGTTTTCATTAATCAAGAACGAAAGTCAGGGGATCGAAGATGATCAGATACTGTTGTAGTCCTGACTGTAAACTATGCCAACTCAGGATTGGGCGTCGTATATATACATGACACGCTCAGCACTGTGTGGGAAACCATAAGTCTTTGGGTACCAGGGGAAGTAAGGTTGCAAGGCTGAAACTTAAAGGAATTGATGGAAGGGCACCACAAGGAGTGGTGCCTGCAGCTTAATTTGACTAAACACAGGGAAACTCACCAGGTCCAGACATAGTAAGGATTGTCAGATTGAGAGCTCACTCTTGATTCTATGGCTGGTGGTGCATGGCTGTTCTTAGTTGGTGCAGTGATTTGTCTGGTTAATTCCGATAACGAACGAGACCTTAACCGGCTAAATAGCTGCACTCACTTTCGTGGGTGTTTTTCCATGGCTTCTTAGAGGGACTGTGTGCGTTTAGAACATGGAAGTTTGAGGCAACAACAGGTCTGTCATGCCCTTAGATGTTCTGGGCTGCATGCGCGCTACACTGACACAGACAGAAAGTATTTTTCCTTGGCCAGAAGGCCTGGGTAATCTTTTTAAACTGTGTCATGTTGGACTGTCCCTTGTAATTATTGGACATGAACGAGTAATTCCTAGTAAGTAAAAGTATGTGCTGTTGTTTTTTGTGTTTTTCATTCCCGCATTAAACTGTGGGGGTGGGGATGCAAAGCAATTCCGCCATTTTTTTACGCCTTGGCTTGGCTAGTGCTTGGGATTTTTTCTCTAGGGAAAATTTCTTGGGTCTGCCAAGCCAAAGTAAACAAACCTGAGGGGGGATGCCACTAGCTTTGCTAATGACTTTGATCGCTTTATGCAGTCGGCCAGACCCAAGCTGGAGGCGAATCATCGGCCCTCTTTGTTTTCTCTTGAGTGGGATCTTTAAATGGAACACGTTAAATAACATGCCGCAATTTGTTTTGTGGCGGTGCTCCGACCCCCGGGGAAATACTGACTGCGCAATGCATCCACTAGGAGGTGTTGTGCATGAAGTGTTTCCTTATACCAAAAACCATTTTGTATCAATCTCTTCTAGTCTCCAGTCATGCGATTTCTTTAATCAGAGTTGCATATAATTTTTATACAACTTTGGACAATGGATCACTTGGCTCTCGAGTGCAATAATTATTGAGAACCGCCGTTTTTCTCACCTCCCCCATTCTTTGTCGTAACTGACGAGGTTTGGGGGTTGGGTGGATATGGTCGCTTCCGTTTGTGTTGTACCCCAACATATGGATTGACTGAAATGAAACCACACTTGAGTTGGTTCCTGTTACTCTGCCGCAGCATCTCTTTTTGTAAAAAGAAAGAAATGTTCTGGTAGCGGGTAGGCGCCTGTATTTCTCTGGTTGCGTTTGGGTGCAAGTTCCATGATGTTGCGCACGGCTTTTGCTGCGTGTGAGTGGACTTGAATATCAGAGACTTTATTGTCTTGTATTCTGAGTTTACCATATACGTCTCAAGTTAGCGCTACGTGTATTGGAATTTGTATCTGCAGCCATACGCGGAAATAAGGTGCTACCGCGCACCACTCATTCAAAGATCACACATTTCACATTCGACGCAACACCATCGTTGCGCGAGCGAGTGTTTGGTGTATGTTGATCTGAAACGAAGGCACAGGAGAGAATGGGTCGCGCGCAAGTGAAAAATCCTGCGTACTTCCCTGTGGGCGAAAAGTGTGCGGTTCCTCAGTGTGAGACAAAAAATTTAAACTTCTGGCACAACTTATTATCAACCTGGCAAGTCCCATCTGCTATCGATTCAATCTTGCTCGCGGGATAGCAGCATGCTTAATGAAAATACCCTCGGTAACTGCTGTAGTTGAGTCCGACAGAGCAGTAGACCCCTCCAACTGAAATGTTTTCGTTGACGGGATTTCATCTTGTATCCATTCTCGCTTATTGAACGTTTCCGAAACCTTGAAAAAGGTTTTGATGCAACTGCCGTAGCCCAAACTTTTTTTATTTGTGGCGGCCAACTCTTGAGTGCGATGCAAGATCCACGAAAAACATGCTTTTCCAGCCAGGGCGTGCACTCGATTTTCTAAAACTCCTATTTCATCTTCCGTGAACAGCTGCGACACATAATTAGCAGTTCCGCTTCTTGTTTCTGACCGGCCGATGCCGATTCTAACCCGAGAATAATCATTCGATCCCAGACACGTGGTGAGTAACCGTAGACCATGGTGACCGGCTATCCCGCCGCCGCGCTTGATGGATGCAGTGCCTAGTTCTTTTGTTATGTCGGCATGCAGAACTAAAATAGATGGTGGTGCGAGATTCAGCAGTTGGGCGATGCGCGCGATTGCGACGTGGTTTTGGAATCTTGAATCCCCTTCTGGTCGAAAGAAAACAACATTTGCGCCGGTTTGGGATGCATTCGGATCGGGAGTCGGGAGATTCAGATTATGAAATTGGCGTGGGGATGCAGCTCGTGCGAACAGGTCTGCGGGTGAGAAGGCCGCCAGGGCGACTGATCCGAACAGCGCGGATTCACGGGCCCAGGCGGCTATGAGTGCGGACTGAGTGTCAGTTGCTTGCGCAAGTGATGCGACCAGGCGGTTGAGGACAGGGACGCCAACAGAGCGCCGCTCGTGCTCATGTGAATCGCTGTGCACGGCGAGAGCGCACACGAGGACCAGAGGAGACAGGCCCGCACCGGAGAAGGCGCCTACCATGCGGCGCACAAAGTTGCCTTGCCTGAACGGGGCAGGGAGAGTGCTGCCAGCAGCGTGGTTTGGAGACCGCGACATTCGCGAAGGATTTGATGAGTTACTTAATTCAGCTTCTGGGCAATTGCTAATAATCGAATTTCTTTGGCTTCGTTCTGCCGTGGCTTGGGTAAACTAGGTAACGATGGTTGGAGCGCATTATGACATTGAATCAATGTACTGATGCCTCTTTTTTTCTTTTTTCCTTTTTCTTTTTTCCATTTCTTTTTTTATATTTTTTATTATTATCTCAGATGGGGGAGAGCGCAAGTGAAATAAGGAAAGAATTTTTGGCTTATTATGGTTGGCCCCGCTACTTAAAATTACGGCAGTCTAAATTGATAGTGTATTAACCAGACAATGAATCCGGAACACCATTTCGACAAGCAACGTTGTTTGATGTACTAGGAAAAGCCCATTTGGTGCTGAGAAAGAGAAATAGTACGATGGGCGATACGGAAGGGGTACTCTTGTGGTTTTGTGGCGGTGAGGTGGCACAGTTACTTGAGCGAGTGTTGGTTTCTTAAAAGCGACGATGACTCGAGTTCAAGCAATTCATGAGACGAGAGGGGCTTGCGAACGTATCTAGTAGCTCCTCGCGCATTGCAACAAACGCAACCACGCGGTATGTAGCAAATGTGGCGCCATCCGACAGAACCTTCTACATCCTGCCGAAAGGCGTAACACACGAGGAAGCGGTGGCGCGGATCAAACGCGTTCATCTCGCAAGGGAATTACTGTGGTATCTGGATCATTCGTCTTATTCAAGATGGTTCAATCCAACATCGCTGAAGAAGTTTGGCATCCAACCGAAACCTCTTGAATCGATGCAGACAGAAGAAATCGCAACTTTGCGCTCAGTTGCCCGTGACAGCTGGGGAGATTTGTGGCCTTCATGTGTTTACCCGAGTGTGGAGTCTGCGGAAAAGATCCTATTGCGGCAAATGAAGAAAGTTCAGGCGAAAGGAAAACACTCTCCGGCGCACAACTGCGACGGGAACAAAGATCATAAGTCTAAGCGCGTAGAGTGGCGCTCCAATCTTGCTCATTGTTTGAAGTAACTGGTATCACAATAAAACAATTCAATTTTGTTTGAAAACGGCACAATCCGCTTTTACAGTATAAGTTGAATCTAATTACCCTACATTGTTTTCGTGAAGTGGGTGCCACTGAATTTAGTTGAAAACATCATAAAACGCAATAATATGAGACGCTGTTTGTTTGGAAACTTATACATTCAAACAACAACAGTTTCCGTGGCAAGAGGTTTAAGAGCAGCGAGCTGCTCATATGAGGCGTTAAGGTTCAACAAAGACCCCGCGCTAGCTGTGCGTGCCAAATCAATTTCTTTTGCTCCATCGTGGTAGAAGGCGTAAGCATCTTCTCCATGACATGCAGCATCACCGATTATGAGATCAGGCTCATTCATACGCAGCGGAACGAAGAAGGAAATGAAGAGCAAGATAAGAGGAGTAACAACCAAGTTCAGGGCAATGACGAAGAGAGCACTGATGAATTGGATGAGAACTTGGCGGCCGTTTCCAACAATAGCACCACCCGGAGTAGTGAGGGAAAATGCTTCACAGCCTTCGACGGTGGCGAAAATACCGGCGCAAAGCCCACCCAGGAATCCTGCAACAGCATGTGTGTGAACAACTCCCAAAGTGTCATCGATGTGAGAAAGGAGCTTCGTTTTCGCAACGATGTTCATCGTGATCCAAGGAATGGAACCGGATATGGCGCCCATCGCAATAGCCCCCCATCCAGCGACAAGACCAGCAGCCGGCGTGATGATAACGAGACCCGTGATCACACCCTGGCAAGCGCCAATTATTGACGGCTTCTTGAAATACACCATGTCGAGAATCATCCAAGTGAGCATTGAAGTTGCGGTTGTAACGTTCGTGTTAAGGACTGCAACTGACGCGTCAGCGCCGGCACTGAATGATGCACCGCCGTTGAATCCGTTCCATCCCAACCACAGCATGCCAATTCCCACCATCATGAGTGGTATGTTGTTGGGTTCAAAATCTTCTCGGTCCTGCTTGAGACGAGGGCCAATCATCCAAGCACCAACATATGCAGCAACACCAGCCCCTAGGTGAATGACATATCCGCCGGCATAATCCAGCACGCCCATCTGAAACAGCCAACCGCCACCCCAGATGCTATAACATGACACACTGTACGAGAATGTGAGCCACAGTGGCACGAACATGATCCACGCAGCGAAGTTCATGCGACCAAGGTACGCACCAGCCACAAGAATTACAGAAATAGCTGCAAAGACAGACTGAAAGTATATCATAGTGGACATTGGGAAAGCGGGAATAATGTTGGCAGAGGGAATAATCGCTTGGCTCAGCTGACCCTGTTCAACAGTCAATGACGGAACACGCCGATATTCGATCAAAAGATGCGTCTTACCAGGATAGTCAAGGTGTTGACAGCCCCTGGCTTTCCAAGGAATGGTGCCCACTGCTCGCCGAAACTCAACTCGTATGCCCAGCAAACCCAAGCAAGAGTGACTGCCGCGAAAGCGTAGAACACCATGAAGGACGAGTTGACCGCCCATTTCTTCTTGGAGACTCCGGCATAGAAAACAATGAGGCCCGGTACAGATTGCAGCCCGACAACGGTCGCCGCAGTCATCTGCCATGCGTTGTCGCCACTGTCAAGCCAGTCGTTTCCCGTCGAGTTCCACTGCGCAGCCATGGCGGTTTGATGAGTTTTTTTTTATAATGAGGAGAAGAGTTCTCAGGCTGATAAGAGATTCATAATAATTTAGATGTAGATAACTCGGGAAATATCGGAGCAGATAACCTATCTAAACAACCCCTCTCCCAACACCTAGCTGCACTCTGCGTCGCAGTCCATGGGAAGGTAATCCCGGTAACAAATTTCACGCTGTCATTCAGTTGGCGACACGACTTGATATGTTTTACTAGACGCACATGATCTGCATCAGCTTGAGAGATTTTACATCAGCTTACGAATGTGGCGCGCCAAAGAACGCGGTTGGCAAAGATTGTTACATCTCACAGTAAACAAACCCTTCACATTCGAGGCTTCATTCACCGCCATAACTTGATCCATCTAGAAGTCGTTTTGTGGCAGCATGGAGGAAACAAATCCTCTTTTGGGTACTTCGAGACCACCAGGAAAAAAAGCACATGAGTGAAATGCATCGCGACCAACTCGAACTACTTCAGGAAAGTCTCAAAGTAGAAAAATATTTTTATTGGAACAGTTTTATGCGGCATCTTCAATGGCTTGAACTTGCTGGGCCGGCCGATTTTCCTGCAAATCCAGCCGGCCTAATGAACATAGCAGACACCAAAATCAAGACAG
>JADHYT010000263.1:0-32516 GCA_027604725.1 Entophlyctis luteolus
CCAGGCTGTGATTCAAGTTAATAATATTTTACACGTGCAAAATCAGCGGTTCAGCGCATCACGTCTTTTTATAAAAGACAAAAGAATCTGGATGCAAATAATGTTTTTTGAATTATAGTTGTTATTTTTGTTGAAGACTCAGAAGCAAAATATGAAAAGAAAAAAAAAATCAATTTGGTAAATGATGCCAGGATACTTGCCGGATTATCTGGCAAAATCTGGCTAAATCTGGCTGTGCCAGATAGGATACAAAATCTGGCATTTTGGATCTGGCATCTGGCGGATTCATTTGCCAGATTTTTTTCAATCTCAATTTTTTTTACCTGGCGGATACATTGCCGGATACTTTGCCAGATTTGCCGGATCCTGGATCGGATCAGGATACAAAAAAAAAAATTTGCTGGATAGGATCCTGGATATCTGCCAGATACATATCTGGCAAATATACTATAGTTCCATGACAGGTCTGCCACTATTAAACAAAAATCAGCAGCATATGATGAGATGGCACAAGCACCTTGCTTGAGGTGGCAGATACAATTTGCAGCTACTGCTGCACGATCTGGGTTGTCAAACTGGGTGCAGAAGATTGCCATGAATCTGTCGAAATCGTCCAGCATGGGATCATTGTGTTCAATAAAAGGAGAAAACCAAGAGAGCGCTGCACCAGTGAGAAGAGTACCAACAAAAACGACACGTGTGCGATCATTTGTGAATCACGACGGATTTAAATTAAATATTAAAAAACCGCGAAACAAAGCGCAGTCACCACTGAACTTGTCTGGGATTGTCACATATGGTTTGAGGGTAGTTGCTTGGGTCTGTGCTGGTGTGGGCAGGTGCAATTGGAGTTGCACCACACAAAAAGGAGACAGAATCCAAACCTGACCAATAAACCAAACCTTCCAAATCCAACCCACAACCCCCACAACTGACTGCCATTCATGACAATCAAAGAAAAAAGGAAAATGCACAGCAGTGGCAAAATGGACAGCAACTGCACAATGCATCACCATTTGTGACCCAAAATGAGTCACAGCCACTGTGCCATTCATGGCACGTGTTGCATTATCTGATTATTTTCTACCCATTCCAATAAACATCAGGTAAAATATCCAAGCAGAGTTCAAATGAGAGCTTTGCAAAGTGTTTTCCAAAAGGTTGAAAAACTAAATATATGATATGATGTTAAAAAAGAGCCCTGGCTGCCATAAAAAAAGATGAAAGGGAAGAAAGCTGGAAAGTCAAAAAATTCTTTGTTTACCAATTCGGTGTGCAGTAACTACACATTCTGTAAATATTCTTGAAGTTGTGTCCTGCCACATTACCCTTGGTACTTTTGCATTCTTTTAAACTTGACTGGCAGTTGATTCTTTATTTCTTTTTACATTTTCTTTCTTTGCATTCTTCAATTCCCTTATTGATTACTCAAAAATCAAGCACAATCTTTCGCTGAATTTTTGTGCCAGTCTCAGTTTTCTTGTTGGTTTTGACTTTCAAAGCTGTAAATTCATTGCAACTTCATGGTAAAAAACTTACTCATCTGTTTTAAGCCTTTTGCAAAATCCATGATATTCATGACCCCCACAACCCAGGTCAATAGGTTAATGATGATTTGTATCACACCTGTTTGCCAATAAGAACAATCAAAACAAAGAATACTCACAAAATAATGTCAATGGGTCTCTGGTTATTGCATAATTTGAGTTGACAGACATTGCATACAGTCCATATGCAGCAGCAACAAAGTCAACAAATAGAACTGTCAGAAACAAGTACATGAGGATCCTGTTGCATCTTCGAATTGCATTCCATCCAAGAATATATGCAAGTACAGATATAATGACAGCAACAATTGCAAGAGGTACAAGCATGTTCTGTGGATTATTAGCAGAGTTATTTGCAGCAATTACTATTGGACTTGAACTGGGATCTGCAGGATTCAGTATCCAAGGTGTGCTGAGCATACTTGCTTGATCACTAGCTCCTTTTTCTGAGTAGTAAAGTGCAGCAACCATTTGGCTTGAAAATCCTAGAGTGAAAAATATATTGAACTGGTGGTTGGAATTAGTCAAAATTAATAGTGGTCTTTGCAACACCTTGAGAAGAAGGATGAATAGATGGTATCTGGTCATAATCCCTGGTTTTGTCTGTGAAGCACAGCAGGAACAAAATTACACATACATTTACGCTCAATGCTTGCACCCTGTACTTGATACATGCTCCAACCATATTCTGTGAATGTTAAGTTTACTGGACCATAAATGCAACACTAACCTTGGTATGTTTTGTATCCAAAAAGGGACCCCAAGGCACATCCAATGCCACTTATAGCACAAATGGCATACAGGATTGTTTGTGTGTTCTCAAGATATTTCAAATTGGTTTCTTGAAGTAAATTGCTTTGTCCTGGAGATAGATTCCATGGACAACTGCCAACCAGATTAAATGTGGTCTGCTTGTCTTGTGAAACAAGCCATGTCTGGTTTCCTATTGATATATTTGGTCCACTGAGGAAAACAGCAATAAAATTTGTTGCACATGCTTTGACTTTTTGAATTTGATTCATTTGAATGAATGAATAAACCAGAATACCAAAGTTGAATAAGACACATGCAAGAACCTGCATTGAATTTTTGTTCCAGGCCTTGATTTGATTCATTAAGCACATTTCAAAAGTTGGAAAAACTCACGCCATCAAATAATGCCAGAGCAACAAAAATTTGGGCAACAATATAGAGCAATATGTAGACCTAAGAATGTCAAGCAAAATTCTAATGCAGTATGAACTTACCAGGTAAAACTGTGTGTTCCCACTGGAAACTCCCCAGCTGGTATTTATGAACTTCCATACAGCCCAAAGAATGTAAGATTCAAGGCAACCAAGCAAGATTGCTTGAAGAGTTCCTGTCACTAATGTAATTTCTCCCCATCCAAGTCCTTTCTTTGTATTATTGGCCTTAATGGTCCCCACAGCTTTCATTAAAACAGCATTTCCAGCAAGTGGAACTTTTTTGAAGTTAGAATCAAAACTTTTTTCACTGGTAGTATCAATATCTTTGTCAGTGTCCTTGTCCTTGTCTTGATCCTTGTCTTGGAATGGACGTTTCGAGGAAGCCACACTCATTCGCCCAGTGGCAAAGCTTATTCGCCTGTCAGTCACACTAGACCGTTTCAAAGCGTCAAAGCTGTCATTAGATTGATTGTAATCCCATTGTTTTTGCATTGGCAAGCTAAAGTTCGATGTAAATGTGTCTCCTTTGTTGACTGCGGGAGATCCTTCAATATAGTTGTCTGCGGACACATAGTTTTCATCTTTGTCTTCGTTGGAAATATTCAGAAGCTGCTTCACGCTGCCGTTTAGACTGTATTTATATGCCCTTGGACTGAGAGGAACGACACGATACTCCCCAGTCGACCTCCTCGCTATTAACTCCGGAATCACTACTGAACTTTGAGATTCAGAAACAGAATTTGCAGACGCATTAATGCAAATTACTTCAGGCAGTTCTGGGGGGTCTGGGTTCATGACTCGAAGTTTTACTTTTGACTCGGTCTCAGAATTCACGTTTATGAAAAGTGCGGAGCCATTGGAAACTTCTAAACTCTCAGATATGCGATTGATTCCTTTCGACAAATCTTTTTTCTTGGAATTCTTACGCGTTTGGGTTGGGTCGGCAAAAAATTGAAATTTCTGCTTTGACCCCCGGCGGGAAGCAAATGGTGCTTCAGAAGTAATTATAGTTGGTGTATTACTTGCAAAAACGACGCTGGAAATATTCTGTCGCGATGTGATCGTTGACTGTTTCGAAGGTGAACGCGAAGATTGAGTGGAACTGAGATTTGTCACAGAAAACGCGTTTTTTACAGATGATCCTGGCCTGTTCGTGTCTGACGAAGCTGATCCTTCCGGGATCATGTCTTGAGAGGGGTTAGAGTGCGTAGATAAATGGGATTGTCGCCGCCGAGGAGATGGAGACTGAGGCTGGTCAGGACTGTGGACAATTGCTGACGAACGAAGCGGGCTGGCCATCATACTCATTGGCCGTCGCGCGGAGCTAGCTGTTGTCCGACGGGACGACGAAATCGACGTCTTTGGAGTCGGGATGAGATTGGACGGATCGGCCATTGAATTATCAACAAAAAACTTCGCAAATTCATTGTCCAGGTTATGAAATTGAATTGAAAGCGTTAGAATATGGCTGTTTTTCACATGCTGAGAGAACATAATCACGGAAAAATACTATATAAGACTTAGAATTTGAAAAAAAGTTCATGACAAATACGAATTTTTAAAAAAAATTAATAGTCAAACTCGGGAGAGTTTACGCGTGTCGATTTCGCAGATTCCGCACAGGCGAAAAGAAATCCGAAGTCATGTCACAAAACAAAAACTTTTGTGTTATATTCAGCATCAACATATTTTTCTTCAAAGGGTGAAACAAACAATCAATTGTAGGTAGCAGTCATAGGCTTCACGAAATTGCTCGGAAACAATCCACTGCGTTTTCCATTTTCACCCGTCCACCATCCGTCAGCGCGCATGGCTGTAACACGAATAACATCACCAACGTTGAGTTCCAAGTCACCAGGCTGTGCGCTACGATACTCGTGGGCTGCAACGTAGAACTTCGGTCCGGCATTGCTGCCCGGCGTTGGTGGTAGTGGACGAGCGACCGCAAGTGTCGCATAGTCTGCGTCAGATAAAACAGCAAAGTCTTGGTAAGCAGGCGGAAGTTCCGCATCCGGTTGAGCAAATGCGATGCCGGGTGGTGCTGCCGATGACGAAGACGCTAACTTTTCGTCCGGGGGTAGAACGGGCAAATTTGCGGCCGCGGCTGGGTTCACTTTGTATGATTTCGCTTCATTCGACGCGTGCAGTTCAAGAATGCTACGATGCCGGATGTTAGATTTCGTTTCAATAAAAATATTTCACATACGCGTAAAGCTCGGCTGCCACTTGAGGTCTGGGCACAAATCCACGACAAATCTCGCTCGCTGCGATTGGCTGGCCGTAAAATGCTGCATTGTCTTGTTTTCCCTCAACAATAGCCGAGCCTTCCAAGGATGCTCCGGCAAATAAGCCCTTCGTTTTGGAATAGCTAAATATTGGCACGGGATTTTTTGACATTGCGAGACCAGCTTCCACATTCCGGCCAATAGGTCCAGCAGCTACGGAAAGATTTCCACCAAGGGTTACTTGCTCGCTTTTGAAGAACGATTCGACTGCTGCGTCTGTGTTCAAGATCATCACGACGTCCGTAATTTCGGCTGTATCTCAGATATAAGGCACTCCGAACCGGAGGGGAAAAAGCAAACCTCCAAAAACGAATCCAACGCCAAAGCCCGCCGTTTTGATAACTGAAGGGGCGGACCATGTACCGTCAGGCAAACGGACAACAATAACACCGGATCCAAAGCGCCCAGACACATGAAATCCGGCGCGCACGACCTGCAGTACAGCGATGCCTCGGGCGCGGGCTTTGGTGGGGATAAGTAAGGCAAGTTACCTCTAGAAACAAGGACTCAACTGATAACGTCCCCAGGAATTTGCGAATCCACGTTTCCTAATTCTGGCAAGACAAAGTCTTTCATGATGGCGGCGGCCTTCGTACAGAGCTCCGGGAGCTGAGAGTGAATCCGCATTTTGTCGTATGAAGAGTTCGAAGTCCTCCAGAACTTTCGAACTCAGAAGAACGAGACACTGGAGATCGTACATTATTCCACGTAGTCTTCAATTGTTGGAGATCCTGTTCTTTACTGACTTTCAAGAATCAACCTCGTGGTACTCAAAAATATTGGGGTTAACTGTCAGATTTTTGACAAGCACAGGAGATAGTTTTAGAAACATTGCTTCAAAATCGAAAGGGAAAACTGCGATTTGTGCTACTAATTGCTTGTTACTTTTTCTCCTCCATGTCTTCGTAATTTTAAGATCCCAAAGAAATTCGGGTTCATATGCGCTTTTACCAGAAATACGATTTATGTTATAGGTCGGTTATGTGTGGCCGAAAGATAACAAGCGCAGCGTACGGTTGAAATTTCATTGGAAGTTCAGATTGCAAACAGTGATTGATTTGTGACGCGACATTAAAGAAAAAACAAAATTCAAGTACCAGCACACTTTGTATGGTTTTACAAAACTAAATTGCAGAAGTGATCAATGGTTCATCAAAAATGACAAGAACTGTGAAAGTCCACTCCGGCGCTTCCCTACTGTCAGAGGAGCAGCCGAAAGGTGCGAGTTTCCAGAAATAGTAGCATTTAAATTTTCCGATTGTATAGTATCCGCAGCTTGTTCGCTTGAATCCGCTTCAACCTTTCCCAACGGTTCGACTTTCAGCTCGATGCCAGTGATCACCTCATCCTTAGCCAGTGTTGTCACACGCGTTACACGTGAAACCACCAACGATCCACTCTCCTGCATACCATTCAGATTAATGAACCCTTCGTCATCCTTTTCAACGGAATTGTCGCCTACGGCTGAATCGGAAGTCTTTTCCACAGCAGTTTTCCCATTATGAGTGCTCGCTAACGACATTTCCGTGCCTTCGACTGAATTTGGCCCGTTAGACCCTTGCTCGGAATTCGGAGAATCTGGGACCCAATGTTTGACGAAGTATTCCTCGATCACAACTTGCTCGGCTTCAGGTACTTTTTCGTCTGTTTCCACTTCCCGCGAAAGCGACGGGATCGAGTCCTTTGTGTCTTGGGCGAATACCGACATTGTTTTTATCAGGTCCTCCAGATTTTGCAGTGATTTCCTTTGAGTTACTGGCATATCGTTACCTGTTGTTCTGACTGGCAAGTCGTTTTCCGATGTTTTGATTGGCCTTCTTTGCGCAAAATTTTGAGGGACCAGTGCCTCATCTGGAACAAGGTCGGATATTTCCTCAATTATGTTCGAGTAAGTTCCAAGAAGGTTATTATGCCCGTTTGGAACAGCTGTCGCGGGCACAACGGATTTAGCAGATTTCTGTACGCTTTCCGGATCAACAACTTCAAGCATTGATAACCGGTGGATGGTCTGAGTGTCGAACAGATCGCGGACATCCATGGGTTCTCCAGATAAGAACCCATCATCCAAAACGCTATCTGTGGCCGCATCTCCAGCTACTTCCGATGAAGAGCTGTTGTAGCTGGAAAGACGGAACGCGGAGACGCCCACCAGATCTGAATCACTGTTATTTCGATTCAATGTGCCATTGCTTGCTTCTTCCTCTGTTTGGACAGTGCCACTGTTGGCACGCATTGTGAAAGTGAATGATTCAAGGTCCGGTTCTTTGTACTTTCGAGGGAGGCTTGCGCGGGTAAATAACGACCTGTATCAAATTTTTGATTGGCATCACTTAACCAACAAAATCATACTGACGTGTATGAATAACGTCGAGAAAGGTGTTTCCTATAGGCATCGGAAAACGGAGCCACCGCTATTCCAGATCGTGGGAGCGAATCAATCGTTGCGGCTTCTGCGAGATCTTTCGGGTCAAAGTAATACTTGGGGGCATCGGCTTGATCGACAGGAACTGCTGGTACTGGGGTCTTCTTCTGGGAGTAGGAGAAAACTTCAACGCCTTCAATTGGCTGAGAAACGGCCAAGGGGGGAGGCACTGCAGTGGGAGCGACTGGTTCGAGCAGTTTTCTCTTTGGTTTGGGAGAAAACAACCCCTTGATTGCGCTTTTGAAGCCGTGCGGGTGGGTTGCCGCGGGCCTGTCCGTAAGATCTGGAGACATGGAGCGCATTGGGTGCGAGACGGGTGCGCTACGAGTGTCCGAGACTGCGGTTGCCGCCTCTGAAGGGGTTGGGGAAACGGAGTGCGGCATTTGTAACGGCAGGCGGCGTCTTTCGATCTTTTTTTTTAATCCTTCTTGGGGCAATCAGGACGATTCAGCAACGCGAGGGGGTTTGCGTGTTGCCTCTATCCTGCGCGCAAGCCCTGGCCTGCAAACATGCTTGGGAAGATACAAGCGAGATTGTCCCAGCGACTTAACCACCCGCGCCCAAAGATCACATCTGCAACTTTTTATCATTTGCATTTTGAAACACATGATGGACTTTTCTCCAGCATTCACCGTGCTTTGCGGTGCATTTGGCCTTTGCCTCGCCGTCGTGGTATCTGCGTCGTCTTGGAGTGGCGAGAGAAGGATAGGTAGTTTGTGCAGCTCCAGAAGGTGGTTCGCTAACTTTCTCAGATTCCGAACGAACTCCTTTGATTCCCGCTGTTGACCGACTCGACACCACTTCTCCGGCATCCACGGAAGTTTCTGCGAGAAAACCTTTGACTGTGTCTGTCATTCTTTCCAAGTTTTTTGCGACTGCTTCGGCCTTGTCAAACCTGGCCGTCGTTGTGTGGTCTGGTGCCAATCTGAATTTGCTTGATCCGGCATTTGTTGGTTCATTGATTCAGATGGTTTCCTGGATAGTAATTATGCGGCCGTTCGCAACGCTTTCAAATGAAACCTCGAAAGCTGCTTTGTGGAAGATGTCGCTTTTTTGCGGCTCTGCGTTCGCGCAAGCAATCTGCTTATTCATCCAACTTCGTCAAGACCGTTTATTTGCCGTTTTTCTTCTTATTCTGATGAACGGCTCTTTCCTGGTTATGCTGGTCTATCGTATCGCGTGCGTAGATGCTGAAGAAATTTTCCGACAGCAAGAGGATTTAAAAGCTTCAGGTGCATTACTAGAATCTCCGGAACCTCCCAATATATTTTCCGTATCAAACGCATTTTCGGTCCTTTATTTCACTTGGATGAATCCTTTAATGCGTCTTGGGTCCAAGCAACCTCTGAAAATGGACGACTTGCCATGTTTACCTAACTCAGAAGTTGCACATGTCGCTGTAAAACGATATCAGCAGTACAAGTAAAGTGAAGTGGTGTGCAATTCTTTGAAATGATACAAACTGGCAGGTTGCGACACAAGACTTTGTTCCGAGCGATTTTGGCTTCGGAATTTTTTGGAATTGCCTTTCAGTGCTTCCTTTCTCTGTGCTCCACTTCTCTGGGCCTTTGTGGTCCTTTTTTCCTCTATCAAATTACTGGGTTCATACAATCTCCACAAGGACGACCGATTTCGCAAGCGTTTTTTTTTGCAGTATGTTTTGGAGCTTCCAACGTTCTCCGGGCTTTATTCAACAATCATTCTTGGCACAGCTCAAGGAAAATGAGTATGCGCATTAAAGCGGTGCTCGTGAACGAAATTTATTGCAAAAGTTTGAAGCGCATACCTGGACAGACGGCTCCAGATGATGACACGAACGACGATGACGATGCTAGCGTTGGAAAAATTGTCACATTGATGGTTTGGCGTTGATAATTGATAATCCAAATTGACTTGGTTCAAAGTCCACAGATGCTGAGACAATCCGTGATAGTCTTCCTGAAATGTATGATTTGATCGTATTGCCCTTTCAGGTGATTGCCGCAGTCGTGGGACTGCTGAAAGTGATAGGATGGCCGGCGTTGGCCGGTCTTGCTGTGATGATTCTGAGCCTTCCAGCAACATATGTGAACTCGCTGTGGAATATTCGAGTTTACGAAAAGTTGCTCGCTGCTCAAGATGCCCGTACAACAGTTGTAAATGAAGTGTTGCAGGGCATCAGAATTATTAAGGTATTGCGACCAACAGTGTTTTTGTAACCACCAACCCAAATTTCTCGTCAGTACTTTGCATGGGAGAAGAAGTTTCTTGAAAAAATTGACCTGGCTCGCCAAAAGGAACTCAGAACTTTGATTGAGTCGTACTTAATTAACGCGACGAATACTTTCATTTGGCTGATGACCCCTCTGATTGTTTCCTTCGTCACTCTTGTAACATTGACCAAGATTGCAGGTGAAAATCTGGATGCTCAAATGGCATTTACGTGTTTATCATTGTTCAACAACTTGAGATTTCCGTTGATGGTCATCCCTTTCATCATTTCGGATGTTTTCCGGCTTAAGGTCGCTTTCGATAGACTGGAAAAATATTTAAAACAGGAAGAATTGGAGGGTCAAGCAAGCTCAGGACTATCAGCTGCGAGTTCTGTTATTGGGTTTAAGAATGGTGTTTTCCAATGGTACTCTGCTGCAACCAGAAAATCTACAGTTGTGGTTGAGGAAAATTCCAGTTCAGAACGAACACCACTAGTGAGCAAGCAGTTTTCATCGACTAGTATGAACACTGTCATTGGAGATGACAGCAAGACTGTTGGGTTTACTCTCAAAGATTTGAACTTTGAAATGCCGATTGGGAAGCTAACAGTTGTCTGTGGGGCCACTGGAGCCGGAAAATCATCTTTGTTACAAGCTTTACTTGGAGAAATGAAGCGAATTTCCGGGAATTCGTTTTTACCTCGCGGAGGAAGCAACTTGTCAACCGACGATGGTTTTAGCAGTAACGTCGCATACGTCGCTCAAACTTCTTGGCTGCAAAATGCCACCATTCGAGATAATATTACTTTTGGTTTGGCATACGATCCGGACCGTTATGATAAAGTTGTTAAGGCGTGTGCTTTGGGAAAGGATTTGGCCACCTTTGAAGCTGGAGATTTGACTGAAATCGGAGAGAAAGGAATCAATTTATCTGGTGGTCAAAAACAAAGGATATCGCTCGGTTGGTGACATTTTCTAATAACGAAAACACTCAAAACAAACAGCACGGGCATTGTATTCTCATGCCACAATCGTTCTCTTGGACGACCCCCTCTCGGCTGTGGATGCTCCAACTGCAAAGCATCTGTATGAGAAGGCAATTTGTGGCCCGCTCATGAAAAATCGCACTAGAATACTCGTCACTCATGCAACTTCGCTGGTTTTGAAAAATGGTGCACAGACCCATTTCGTGGTGGCTATTCAGTCTGGCTCTGTGATTGCTGCCGGAAGTCTTCCTGAGATCCTTGATGTTCCGGGCGTCTCGTCAATCCTGGGAATATCTGAACCCACAATGATTTTGAAAACACAAGGCTCCAGCTCGTCGTTGTCTTCCACATTTACAGCTGTTTCTGAACATTCTAAAGATGATTCAGAGGACGAAGACGACAACCAAGAAGCGAAAGATTATGCAAACGGAGCATCTGTTGACAATGCCGCGAAACTTATTGATGTCGAAGGTTCTGCTACAGGGGCTATAAAAGGAGTCCATTATTTCAACTATTTGAAAAACGCCGGAGGGGTTTCCTTTGTTTTGCTTATGCTTGTATTCAATATCGGTGACCGATTTATCAACATATTTAATGATTACTGGATCAAAGTTTGGTCAGATGCGTACGGAAATGGGACAATGGCTAATCTTGCGGCGGCAACAGTTTTCTATTCGTCGTCGACAAAATTCATGGATGGCATCACTGTTGCCAATCTTTTTCCTCTTTCATCAACAAAGTTGATTAGCGCTGATAAGCCGGCCGTTGATGTAGACTATTTCATTTACGTGTATGCACTGATCAGCGGCACGTGGGTCGTCGTATTCTTGACTGGTAATTTTTGGTTCTCAAGTTAATACTGATTTTTTCAAGCCGTTGCAATCCGAAGCTGGGGGTCATACAAAGCATCAAAGCAATTCCATGAAGTATTGATTAGCCGGATCGTATTCTCTCCAATGAGATTTTTTGACACGACACCCATTGGTAGAATCCTCAACCGAGCAACGAAGGATATCTCTGTTATTGATGACCGTGTCATGAGGTCGTTTGAAGAATTGATGGGCGGCGTGATTGATGTGATATTTTTCGTCTCAAAGTTGAATCTTAATTTCATTTTAAGGCTCTCGCAGTTGTCATTGTCATTTCGGTGATAACTCCAATTTTTATTGTTGGAATATTTCCGATTCTTTTCGTGTATTCGTCGATTTCAAACCGATTTTTGACTTGCCAGCGGGAAATCAAGAGACTGGAGTCCACTACAAAAAGTCCAATTTATTCAATGTTCAGCGAGACCTTGGTGTAAGTTCTCCTTTTTCAGTTATTTGTGTTCCAACGTACAACAGAGGAGTTTCCACCATTCGTGCATATGGCGCGGAATCCAGATTCATTGCGGAAAATTTGAACCGCGTTGATACAAATCACCGCGCCTTTTTTTACATGTGGGGCGCAAACAGGTGGTTTGGAGTTCGGGTTTCTACCATTTCAGGTCTTGTGATTCTTATTGCTGCACTCGGAACTGTGACGATGCGTAATGTGATTGGTGCGGGATTGGCGGGATTGAGTTTAACATGGGCGCTTTCCTTCAGTGATCATTTAGTGTGGATTGTTCGAGTTCATGCAGGATTGGAAATGGTAATGATTTTCTGAGAGAGTAATGTTGATACAGTTCTCAGAACATGAATGCTGTCGAACGTGTGTCAGAATACTCGAACGTAGAACAGGAAAAGCCCGCTATTATCGAATCGAATCGGCCGCCTCTGGAGGTATTTCGCAAAGCAAACATACTACTTTTTAATTCTTTTGTTAGTGGCCAACGACAGGAGCTTTGGTTGTCTCTAATTTGGAACTACGCTATTCACCGGACCAAGCACCCGTTCTGAAAGATGTTTCTTTCGCAGTGAAAGGTGGTGAAAAAGTAGGAATCGTTGGTCGAACCGGAGCTGGAAAGAGTTCGTTGTCGCTCTCTCTCTTTCGAATTATTGAGCCATCTGCGGGAACAATCACTATTGATGGGATAGACATATCAACTATTGGTCTTTTTGATTTACGGTCGAAGCTCACCATGATTCCGCAAGATCCAGTGTTATTTGCAGGCACAATTCGCTCAAATCTGGATCCATTTAATGAGTATGAAGATGCGGAGATTTGGTTCTGCCTCAAGCAAGTCAGATTTTTAGAGAGCATGAAAACAGCGAAAGAAGAGGCGAAGATGCAGGAAGGCAAATCTGAATCCGCCGTGGCGGACGGGATTTCCTTGGAGTATTTAGTTACTGACGGGGGAAGCAACTTTTCTCAAGGACAGAGACAGTTGCTTTGCTTGGCGAGAGCACTCCTTAAATCTTCTTCTCTCACTGTTTTCGACGAAGGTAATCACTTTCCGGTTGTTCCGACTAACGTGTTCTCAGCAACCGCATCTGTCGACTATGAAACGGATGCGCGAATTCAAGAAGTAATTCGGGGACCCGCGTTTCGGAACACCACAGTCCTTTCGATTGCTCATAGACTGCGGACTATCGCAGATTACGATAAAATTTTGGTTTTGGAGAAAGGATGTGTGGTGCAGTTTGGTTCCCCTTTGGAATTGATGCAGGTTGAAGGAGTTTTCAAAACTATGTGTGAAGATTCCGGGGAGAAAGATATTTTGATGGATTTGGCTCGGCAGGGAATTCATTAAGGTGTTCGTCGTCGATTGAATGAATTATTCGAAGATGAAGTTGTTCAAACCCATAGCCCTTGGATTGGAAGGTCTAATGAAAGCAGGATTGGCTTGTGCTGGTCTTCCCATTCGGCCGTTGAACTTATGAAAGCCCTTGCTTGCCATAAATGTCATGCTGAAAGGTTGTCGCGATGTTGAGTTTCGAAACAACACGGCACAGATCAGATTGCATCACACTTTATTCGTCGGAGAATTTCCTCCTCCATCCGCCAATGCCGGCTTTATCACATTCTTTATCAGGCTATCGATCACAAATGCAGTCAGCCTAATTCGGAAACACGCACGTTATGCGGACCAAGAAAAACACGATTCATACCCCCAAATCCGCTCGCCATTTGGCCCATACCATGTTGGGATTTGCATTGCTTCGTTGCCTCGAAATGCTTCCACAGATCGTTTCGACGGATTCAGAAGTTCGCTCAGCTTGAAAACGAGAGTTATAATCTTTCTGACGCGGCAACACAACAGCGAACCTTCATAACAAACCACGATTCCACTTCATGTGCATTAGTCTGCAGGTCAAGCTCGTCCGCACGGGCAATTCGGAATTCGGAACTGTCGCCACTGAATTTGGAGGTCGAAGTTGCCATCGCCAGAAATGGGGAAACGCGTGTCCTTAAAGACCTGTCCGGCAGCTCGGGCAGAGCACCAATTAGCCGTACACAGCTGCGATCCACGCCAATTTCCTCGTGCGCTTCCCGTATGGCAGCCTCGAACAATGACGCATCGGAAACATCGAGAGCACCGCCTGGGAATGAAACCTTTTTTTGGAGAACCGTCCCCGTCGGTGGTGTTTCTTGGCAGCAGAATAACAGACCTCGCCAGCGTGCTTGCGAAGGGAAGAGGCTCGCACAGTCAAGACCAGTCCGAGGCTGGCGATGGGCGGCGGTCGATCGCTTCGTTCCGAGGAGGCGTCGACAAGAAGCGCGAGAACAGCCTGTTCAACCACCGGTTGGTGCAGCTAACGGAATATCAATCGTACAGCTTCGCGTGGTGGATCGCGTATATATTTCCAGCGCACTGCGCCTCCGCCAGAGTTTCGCGCAGCGCGGGCGGCTGCGTGTTCAAGTCTCGTGAAGGTTGTCGCCATTCAGTTTCTTTTTTTCAACATAATCACAATCTCCTCTTTCTTTGGCACAACCGCTTAAACTCAAAAATTATCAATGGCATTCTCTGAGGCGGAGAGCTTCTTCCCTCGACGGATGGCTCGTCAGTGACTTACATCCGCATTTCAAAGTTAACCGTTGCCTGGATGTTCAACCAGGAGTTCATTTCAACAGAAAAGACACAAAACTTTCTACTGATTCAATTTTATTGAACTCAAAAACATCAAACACAAAAACGCGTTTACAGTTGCGTTAATCACGGGTGAACGGCCTGTGCAAAGCCCAAGCGGTTATTGGCAACATCAAACACGCTGTACGCGGCGCGCAAAAATGTGTCGCCAAAGATGTAGGCGGGGCCGGATCCGGAAGAGATGGATCCAATGCGCGAGATGCCAGAAATGCAACCGCCGTTACCGTCGCTCATGACGTAAATCGATGATGGAATCGTAATAGCGACGTTCGAGAGTTTGAATGTGATTGTTGGCCCAGAACTGGCTTTAGAGCAGTCGATGGCGTAAATTCCTTGGCTTGAGTCGTATGCGCCTGCTCCAATAGCAGAGTTCAACGAGTCAGACATAGCGTTGGGGATAAGCAAAAGGGATGTGCCAGTGTCGGCAATAGCGCCGTTGCCCGTGTTGGTGAACGCGATTTTCTTTGACCCAACAGTGAACGTCGCTCCCTTCGGGTTGAACTGGTAGTATGTGTCGCTTGAAATGCTGATATACTCCAGGGATCCTGAATATTTGGACGAGTCCACTCCGTTGATGGTGAGTTCTCCATTGTCGCCGTCTGCGGAGTTAGAGAAATAGAAAGACAGACTGGAAATTCCAGCAGCAGACACGAAGTTCCCGCCGGAGATCTCGTTGATGGACGAGTACGCAAGGCCCCACAAGCCATCGCTGGCATCGGTGAACCCAGTTTCGCTTGTGGAAACCCCAAAGTTGATGTTGGCAGAAGCATCACCGAGGCTGGCCGATCCGGAGTAGATTTCACCACTGACTGACCCAGAGCCATAGTTCGTTGTCCATGTAGAGCCAGCATCGCTCACAGAGCTATCGGTAGTGTCAAATGCGGCTTGGCCGGATTGCCCGCAAGATCCGTCACTGGAGGTGCAGGAGGCCCCCCTGATCCAAACGTCGGAGGAACCTTGTCCAAAGAAAAACCATCAGAGATTGCGCAATAATTCGCTACCTTACCGGTGTCAAGGTCAAAGTTGAAGGTCTGGCCGTTTCCGAGCGTAGCAGTGGTCGTGTAGTACTCATCCGTGTAATCGGTTAAACTGTCGTCGCGCTTTGACTCGCCGTCAAGCACAATGTCGAGGTTGAAACGTGCGCGCGCATTTTTAACTGCGTTCGTTGGCCCTTTCTTCTTTGCAGCCTCCCGCCAGATAGGCTGGACAGTTTGGGCAGATGCAAGAGCTGCAATGCAAAGGAGTGTGGCTAACTTCATTGTTGGGTGGATATGATCCAGGTTGAGGAAAGGCCTGCCTTTATAGGCATGTTCCCATGTGAAAACGTTGGTCGAGTGGCACTATGCCGCTCACAAGCCGAGATCTTATCACTTGCTGAGCCATCCATATCAATATCTTAGAGTAAACTTGCGCCCCCATTCTTCCAAGCTCTTCCTGTAATTCTGCAGAGCTGTGATTGATTCTTCTTTGCCGTTTCGTGATGCATTCCATGGGTTAGCAGGATAAGAAAATTTCCACGGATCCGCAATTGTTGCGGCAGAACCGAGTCTGATAAAGCAATGCAACTATATCACCTAGCAGTCAATCCCCTGGGGCGAAAACCCCTTGTGTGAGCAAAAGAAGCAGTTTACTTGATCAATTTTCATTAGGATCTAAGCGATTATCATGTAACGTGGTGCCACCCAAAATGTCAGATTTACACTCTCCTAGATCTGAAATGCAGATCATAGATGAGATCTTCGAACACTTAGGAGGAGAGTGTAGGCAACAGTGATGAACACAGGCTTTTTCGCCTGGCAACACCGGGCAACGTTGAAGTGCTGTGGCCCATTCTAACGAAACGGATCGGATAAGCTAGGCAAGTCGAAAAGCATCGAACAATCAGATGATGAACGATAGAACGTTTAAGTTCACAGTTTAAGTTCGCAACACCAGGAGGCCGACACTTTAATTTTTGTTTCCAAGGTCAAGAGATTCGCAATCGATCACCGAAGCTGCTCACTACCTTTCGATACCAGCACCAACGAAAGGCAGTAAAATCAGCCACAAAATCGCATACACCACAACGGCACCAATAACTACGAGTGAAAAAAACACAAACAAAAACAAGTGGAAAAAAAATAAAAAAAAGAAAAAAAAAGGGGGAAAAAATAGGAAAAACATGTCAACCTCGCAGGCCTACTAAACCTTCTATGAAATTCCCTGAACAATCAAAGCTGCAACACCTTCAACCAATAAACAGGAACGCAACAAAAATCAATATCAAAAGAGCACAACCCCGAGAATAAACGCAATCAATGCAAGAACGAGGGCGAGCGGCAAAGGCAATCCCTTGTTCGCCTGAATTTGCGCGAGCTGTGCGCCAGACACCCCTGCAGCGCCAATTTTTGCGTCCTCTGCTGCTCTCCGTTGACGAAGAACGTTCAGACGCTCAATTTCGGCCTTGTAACCTTCACAAGCAAGAGTTAACCTCTTTATAGCGTCTTTTGCATCCCGAAGCTCTCTGTCGGTGTCATTCGCTGCAGCAGCAGGTGTTTGGGATGGGCCGACGCGGGAAGACACAGTGACGGGGACAGTAGCGGACGGTGGAACAGGAATCGCAGGTGGAAGTGAGTTGACGTCGTTCGCAGCGGTGGTGGACGAAGCAGCCGGAAGGAAGGCACAGCGCAGCTTCTTTTCGAGGACAACAGACTCGTCGCCATTCTTTTTTGCGTCCTCGACACGCGTCCACAGAGAGGCAAGCGCGGCGGTCTGTTCATCGGCATCGGTGATCTCGGCAATCTCAGGCGGCACCTGGGTCGTCTGAACAAGGAACTTGTCCTTGCAACGGAAATCAGGTGCCGGGTCCTCTTTCATGGCCTGCAGCAGCACTTCGATCTCTCGCGTAGCCCTAAAGAGGGAGTTGAAATAGAATAGTCGTTACAGGCGGCAGGAGGTATATCAAGCACACAGCCAGCCAGAAACACAAACGCACCCAGCGGGGATGGTGCCCGCGTTGGGACGCACGCAGTACTGCTTCGGGGCGGTAGTCTTAATCTTGAAGGCCAGTAGCGGGGAGGCGCCAGAGTTGGTCAGCACGATGCTCTGGCGCACCACGTGTGTGAAGGGGCGGCGGAACTCGAGCGCCTCTGGCGCGATCTGCACTTGCATGTTTTGGTCGTTCTGTTTTTGTCTCAACCGGCCGGCGGTCTTGAGCAACACAACCTTCCCATGCACTGCCCAGTTCCACGGCCGCGGAGGCATTCCGTGCTGGCGCATTGCTTCGTTGTGAGATAACGCGCAGGGGCTTTCTCCGTCGCTCGACGTCAAATCTCGTCGACCAGCGGTTTTGTTCGTGTCGCTTACAGTATATTGATTGCGCCGTGTGCTTCTACAATGTCGCATTTGATTGAGTAATCTTGGGGCGATTTGGGAAGTTTGATTCTTGCGACATTACGGCGACTCATCGATCGCTTTGTTTCACGTTTTATTCAATCACTGATGCCCAGCAAAAGGAGGAACAACCATAAGAGACACACTCCCACCCCAGCTGCAGCTGCCCCCATAGCGGCACCAGTAGTGTCTGCATCGGATTCTTGTGATGGAGACAGTGTTTCATCAATGCCGGCGGCTGTGAAAGCAGATGAAACGCTGGTTGACATGGACTTCCAGCATTCGACGGCCACCAACGGAATCGACTTGAATGATCCGTCGCTTATTCTTCAAGTCGATTCTGACGTTGGGAAACTGGTGGACTTGGCTGCAATTGAGCCAGGTATTCAAGAGGACACAGAGCACCAACAAACTGGATCACCTTCTTCCCAACATGAAGATGCGGATGGCGCTGCCTCAGTTATCAAAGAACAGACTTCTGTGGATTCGAAAATTCAGACAGAAAGCGAACCTCCTGCTGTGACGATCGAGCGCTCCGTGGTTTGCGATATGTCAACTGAAGAAGACCAGCAGTTAGCAATAGATGAAATTCAGCTCGATGACAGTGCCTCTGTTGATTACCACGAGAGGAATACATTCGGCGATAGCACACCAAAGGACGTTGCACCATACCAAGTCGAGATCCTTCCAACAAACTCGCAATTGGAATCGCCTTCAGCGGAGTTCTTGGATGTTGATTTGGCCGATAATGGGGCGCATCCTACTACCAACGATATTGACTGCCAAGAATTCGATACCATTTCGCTCACAAAGGCTGGGGAAACGAATTGTGAAGGGTCGATTGTATTATTGAATATGTCAATTGAAGACGAAGACTTTGGTGAGCCGCAGAGTGAAATTTACAATGTTCCTCCTTCAGCGGAAGCCGATGTTATGATATCGACCGAGTTCGTCGCTATTTCTCTTGAACAAGACATAACCAAGGCCGAACCTTCAACTCCCGAACCTCAATTGAGTCTGGAGCAAAGATTCACAGCCGAATCTCATGACGCCATGTTTTCAAACCTTATCACGCTGGAGCCAACAGTTGAATGCATGGAATTAAACCGATCAGACAAAGACGCAGCCGACAATTTTGACATATCAGCAGACGATGATGATGACGGGGATATATCAGCGGCGTTTGGAATAAGACAGTCGACAATGGAGACCAAAGCTCCTGAGGAATTGATTTCTTCGAGGGAAGAAGACCAACCAGATGTATTCAAGAAAGCTGAGCTTCGCCACGACACATCCGACTTCGACAACGAACGTATGCTGATGATGAGGCAAGTTTTGCAACATATTTTTTGCGTTCCAACAATTTTTCGCCAGCCGAGCGATGGACTTGATCGATTCTGTGTCAGGTAATTGATTTGAATGTTATGAAGGTGGATTTGTATTGATGAGGCCTGACAGAGCTCGTCGTGGGTACAATGAAGCTTCGGAACCAATGCTTCCAACTGCAAGACCAGAATCGAATGTTGAAGGAGTATATTGAGAATCTGATGAGCAAAGGCGTAGGCGCAGCGGGTGGTGCAGGCACGAAGTGAGGATGGTACAACCCAAAGATAGTATTCGTTTCTTTGGTTCCAAAACAATGTCATCGTCGTCATCCGCGTCCACCTTCCAGGACCCAAGCTCCGCAACCACAGTTTTCGCTGGCAATCAAGACTCACATACGTTGCCATGGTTAATCTCAATGCCAAGTTCAAACATCGTGATTAGTCCATTAATGCGTTAACGCAACTACAGGGTCGAGCAGTACAGGCCGCTTGTTCTCACCGACATAGTCGGAAACGAGGAAACAGTCGCGAGATTGCGCGTCATTGCTCGTGATGGAAACATGCCCAACATCATCATATCTGGCCCTCCCGGAATAGGCAAAACAACGTCGATTCTTTGTCTTGCACGTGAGCTTCTTGGTGAGCAGTATAAAGAAGGCGTGCTCGAGTTGAATGCCTCCGACGATCGGTGTGTTGGAGCTACCTCAATTCGCAGCTTAATGTAATCTTCCTTCTCGGTAGCGGAATAGATGTTGTCCGCAACAGAATTAAGATGTTTGCGCAAAAGAAGGTGACTCTCCCAGAAGGCCGTCACAAGATTATTATTTTGGACGAAGCGGACAGGTGCCTTTTTTCGGACATATGCGACACTGAGCTGAAAGTTACCATTCCCAAGCATGACTCCTGGAGCACAACAGGCGTTACGCCGAACTATGGTAATGTCGCTAATGGTTATGTCCGCTGAGTTTGTTCAACAGGAAATCTACTCCGCGACGACTCGCTTTGCTTTGGCTTGCAACATGTCGAGCAAAATTATTGAGCCCATCCAATCGCGCTGCGCGATTGTACGATACAATCGCTTGAGCGACTCTCAGATTCTGAAGAGATTAGTGGAAATCTGCCGTTCGGAAAAAGTAAAATATTCTATTATGCCTTTTACAAAAACAGAAAATAGGTCGATTATGTGCCAGAAGGTCTTGAAGCAATCATTTTCACTGCCGAAGGCGACATGCGCCAAGCAATAAATAATCTTCAGTCAACTCATTCGGCGTTTGCGTTTATATCGCGCGACAACGTCTTCCGCGTTTGCGATCAACCATCGCCAGAAGTTCTTGGCCAAGTCATCAAATCTTGTCTCGAAGGAGATGTTGAAAAGGCTGTTGCCCGCTTGGAAGGGTTTTGGATTGACGGCTATTCAGGTGTCGATATCGTTGGAACACTGTTTCGAGTTGTTAAATTACATGCTATGCCCGAGTATTTGAAACTGGAATTTATTCGGGTTTGGAGCAGTGTGTTGGTTCACCTAACGTCTGTTTTCACAGGAGATTGGCCAGACCCACATACGGATGATCGAAGGTGTGCAGACAATAGTTCAAGTTTCTGCGCTTGCCGCAAAACTTTGCAATCTGTCAAGTCAATAAAATGCACCTGAAAATATCATCTGGTTACTGATGATGGACAGGGTACCTGCCGATAACTGAGGAAAGTTTACGCAGCTTCGCTGAGAAACGCTGGCGCGAGCGACCTTGGACTTGGTTCCGCGATTGTGCACTTGAATCGCGTCGCTGTGAAACTGTCGCTTGGCAGCTGGCAAACAACATGGACGCTGACACCGATGCCGCAGACAAGGAGAAGTCCCCACCTCCATGCGTATTGACAACTAGCACGCATTCCAGCGTCCCCCAAGTGGAGGTACTCTTGCGTTTTGCTCCTTTCTGCGACGGGCTTTTAACCGTGCGCAGCCACCCATCCCGGTTCGAAAGCCTACGCGCCCGCTAACTCCGTATCAGTTGTGGTCGTCATCCATTCGCTTGCCTGCAGATCCAAATAGACGTCGAGGCCTCCGCGATCCTCTCAAAGCGTATCTGTGGGATCATGTGCTTGAATCTTCTACCAAGCAGGTTAAACTTTCAAGCCCCGACTTATTTTTAAAAGAAATGCAGATCTTTGTCAATAAGCACAATGAGCTCAAAAGGGTGTATGCAAAGAGATTGGCTGAGTATTGGGCGAACGGATCGTCGTCCTCAGAGAAATCGTCAAAACGTTTCAAACAGGACATGGAAGCTGACGAGTCAGACGAGATGCATTTTGAATCTATGCTCGATCTCCTCAATGACAATGATAGTCCATCCCATGAGTTCAAGACAAATGAACAAGATAATGACCCTGAATGGCCATTTCCCTTAGAATTTGACAGATTAGGCATTGATGAGTTGTGCAATGAAACTGCGGCAGAGTTTGTGCCTGATGGTGACTTTCCAGGGGTTGAACTGTTGATTGGCATTTCCGCGATTTTACCAACGGAGCACGAGACGAAAGTCATAGGATCAGCGCAGTCTGGTAAAATTCAACAAATTGGGGACACGTCTCCGTTGTGTTGACATACGGTTTTCCGTGCTGCCTTGAGATGATATTTTACTGCTTGAATAACAAATCCAATTGTCGCCTATAATGCAGCCTTCGCCCTCACAACCCTAACAAATTCTTCAGAGAGTTCTCCAGTCCTGCAGCAAGCAAAGAAAACGGAACTTTCAAAGACACCTGGCCGACAAAGTCTTGTACCCATGCGGGCAAAGAGGTTCCGTTTGCGAACGTTGGTTTTACTTGGTCGATTCCCAGAGTCAATCCATCCTGCAAGAAGATTTCTAAAATAGATACGAATCCGATTGAAACTTTTGTTGCTTCAACCTCAACGGTTATGTTTGGGGTACCCTGTGTCGGTTGCACATGTGGCAGCTTCGCAAAAAGTATTGGAATATTCGACACGTTGACGCGTGATGTAACTGCCAGACCAGGAGATAAAATTGTCAGAGGATTTTGGGGTGAAGTGTTGATAGTAACATTCGCAGAGAGATTCGAGAGCTTGAAATCTGAAACAGTGACGAGTCCAAGAACTGATGAATTCATTGGCGCAGCCAGACCTAGATTTGTTTTCAATGTTACCTTCTGATGAAGTTTTCTGTGTGGGTAAATATTACCTGCACTTGTCAATATTGCGCCAACGTCCAAGTCTTTCTGGATCGAGATTCCATTCACATGGAAAAAGCCCCAAAGAGTCAAATCAAATCCAGCTTGAACGGAAATTTTCGGAGCAACGCTTGCGTTTGCGCTTGAAACTGCGGCAAAAATTTGCTTCACTAAGAATGCACCAACAGGAAACGTGTTGGCATTTGTGACTGCCGCAGCTACACTATCGAAATTCGTCGCATTCTGGAATTGAATCATCAAGCCATCCTCAAATATTGAAGCTTGCCCATTGTTGACAGAAATAGCAGATAGGAGCTGGATTTTTGCCAAAGGGAAAAAAGATTGTCCAGCATTTCCGTTGGTGCTTGGCCCTTGCACTGCAATATCAATTGACATTGGAGACACGTTCACAGGAATGTTCGCTGGGATGCTCAAACCACTGAGCGACGCATTCAGAGTGAGGTTTAGAAAACCAACCGAGTCCCCAGTATTTGCAGATTCTGGGCCAAAGAAATTCACCTGAATCAACGACACCGAAATAGCACCGGAAAATCCAGTGTTCGCGATCAAGTTATTGATAATAGCCGGAATCGCAAACGCCACGAACAGAGCAAGAAACACCAAGACCGCCATAATCACAAGAAAAGCTTTGCAAATCCTTCGATACTTCTTTGTTGACCAGAACCTCCGAATTCTTTCTTTCACTGTTGAATATGGCTCATTTTGTTGTGGGGGGACAGGAAGCTGTTTCCTTTGCAGTGCAGGACGGTCATTCACGCCAGCATTAGGCGGAAGAGCAGGTAAAGCTCGTTGCGTGGACGATAAGTTTGCGCCGTTTGGCTGGGACGATAATCCCGTTCCGGCTAACAAGAAGGACATGGCAAGTCGATGGAAAAAATTTGTTTATTTTTCCAAAAAAATCTGCGCCGCTTTGAAAATCTCTGGAGTAATTCGTCATCCGAATCAGCCCAGGATCTTTCTAAAAGATATTTCCTTCATTTTCATACAGTTAATCATCATATCTCCTTCGAATACCTCTTGAACCTGTAAATGACGAGAATATCCAAAAGTTCTTGTCAATGAGACTTCAAAGTACGTCATTGATTCGAAAAAAAAAACATCCCAATTGCCGCAAGCAACAGATTCAATCTTCTTCCCTGCACCTTATCTCGCCACTACAATCTGCGGAGCAATAAAAACAACACAATAAAGAGACTCATCTGGAATACTACCTTCCACACCGATTACCAATAGCTGTTTCAATCTTCTTATTTTTATTAAGGATTGAGTCGACTGATCAGAATGCCAATTCAAAGAGCGGCCGTAAACGTCTAAGCACACATCACCACTAGCTGTAGCACTACTGTTCATCCGATAACCACCATCGTCGTGGGTTCTAAAGTATTCTGCGTTTTGATGAAGCGAATAATGGACGATAACGACTGCTCGAACAGATACTTGCTATCATACGCAGAATAAAATTCGCGGAATTCCGAATCAGGAGTAAGTCCTGGATAACACGCCCTGCCAAACTTAATTCATTGTGATTGAAAGAAACCGCGTGAATTTCGCTCTGCAAGCTCATCGAATAGATGTAAACACGATCGTCACATCAGGAATCTGACCTGTCATTGTGGCGTCACAGCAGCAAAGCCCAGCAGACTTGTAGACTAAGTTCGAAAACAAAGCTGTACTAACTGTTCAATACCGTTCGCTCAACAATGCAGTCAAACTTCTTCGAGACTTTACGTAGCACACTAATCGTCAAGTATTAACCTAAATGATGTTTTCTTGACGAACGTTGGTAAAAATCTATAACCACGGTCCGGATTTTGCAAGCCATTCAATTGCGCTGGTTGAGAAACTCGCTTATTTGAATTTGAACTTCAAACTATCTTCAGGCCTGGAAAAAATGTGAAAAATTCGTCAGACATCCGCATGTTTCGTTCTGCAGCATAGTACATTGTTAAGTTGAATGAAGGGAAGCAGCATTTCCTTGGCTTGATTTCGGAATGAAGTTTGTATCAAGACACTGATATCCCTAGAAAATTTTTAATTCCCTGTCTGCTGGCAGCAACTGCGTGCCTTTCCATCTAAAACCTTTGCCCCAATTAAATCTCAAAGAGAAATAGATTGTTCCCGCCTATTGAGCGTCGCATGAACTCCCGAAGTTCTGTGGGAGTTCTGCGGGACTTCAGGAGAGTTCCACTATTTCGCTAAACGTTGCACCGAGACTCTAATTATTCTGCCCTGCGGAATCGATCTCTTATCACGCGACAGGTCGCCCGTGACTGAACTCTCCATATCATCACCGACTAATGAAATTTTATATTTTTTCATTTGTATTAAATGCCCTGTCGCTGGATAACACCCTCGGAAAATGATCAAATCGACTCCGTATCTGTTTATATTGGCTCTAGCAACCCTTTTCGCCTCGGTGTCCGAAGCCGCAGTGTGCAATATTCTGACATACAAATCGGCTGCGGTTGAAGTGAATGGTTCCTTGGACTATGGTCCCGCCATATGGAAGGCCTACTCCGCCTGCATTCAAACCAATCAAGGCGATACGATTCTTGTCCCGGCTGGGACATATAGCGTAAACTATTTCGGCACTTTCACTGGATCCAACTGGAACTTCCAACTCGATGGAAATCTGAATTTCACGTTCAACCCGACCCTGAACACCGGAAAAAATTTGTTGATATGGAATAGGTCCACAAATATCACGTTGTTTGGCAAAGGAACTATCATTGGCAACGGTGCTCTCTGGCGTCCTGGCGGCAATCTGGCTACATATCCGAATCGCCCAAGGCTGGTTCGGTTTCAAAACTGCAACAACGTCACGATGAAAGGACTGACACTTCTGAATGCACCAATGTTCCATGTAGTGCTTGAAACATGCAACAACAGTTTGGTTGATGGTGTTACGATCAAAGCTGACAACATCGGAGAGACTGATGGTTTTGATGTTTCTGGAAACCAGAACATTGTGCGAAATGTATATGTGGAGAATGGAGATGAGTGCGTCACTGTCAAGTCGCCAACCAATGGATTCTTCGCTGAAAATATTGTTTGCCAGTACACTGCAGGCAACCAGATTGGGTCTTTTGGGTCATCCGGTGGTGTCGCGGCGGTGGAAAACGTTCACTATCGTAATGTTACCATGATAGGATCCCAAACAGCCGCGCAAATTAAGTCTTGGCCAACAACCAGTGGATATGTTCGAAATATTCTGTACGAAGATTTTACGGTGAAAAACACACTGTATGTCATGTCTGTGAATCTCTTTTGGTGCGACGGAAAGGACCCAGCAAAGTACTGTCCCACGGCAACTGGAACACTCGCTGTTTCCAATGTTACGTTTCAAAACTTCAAAGGTACGCAATCCAGTACTTCAGCAAGACCGGTGGCAAAGGCGGAATGCTTGAGCGTGAATGGCGCTGGTTCTTGCACTGATATCAACTTTGTAAATGTTTCGGTCACATCTGGTAAAGGGACCGCGGACAGTTTTTCGAACGCATGTGGGACTGGACGTTCCACACTTCCAAAGTGTAACTGAGGCCGGTAGTCAGTATAAAAGAGATGTTTCTACATAAACAAAGCGTTTCGAGTTAGGCACCAACACGGGCCGACCACGTCATACGAGGGATACCGTGCTCTAACGTCTTATGCACTCCACAGTACCGTTCTACACTTGCCTCCACCACACGCCTCACAGTTTCCTCGTGCGCGGCGACATTTCCGCCCACACCGACGTCAAACCCGATCTCCACGGTCTCCCATGGCTCTGTGGACTCCATCAGTGTACTGACTGCTGCACGCCTTTGCCCTTTGACGTTCACGTCAATACGGGTGACTGGTATCCTTTTCTTTTCAAGCACCAGCCGGATGTTGGTGGCTGCGCAGCCACCTACCGCAATGAGCAGTAAGTTCATTGGGCTAACACCTGGTTCTGTTTCGTTAAACTTTCGGAGCCAGATTTAGTCGTTTTCAACTCAATCTACAACAGACCGACATCAATACAGTGCTGTTAGCGTGACTGGGATCGGTGCCGATAAACTGATGTTTGGACGTCGTGTTCCATGAAACCTGATTTTGTAAGATATTGCTGGCGAGTTATTTGCGAGTCACCGTTGCAGAGTGCGTTGGCCTTGCTGAATCGAATTTTGCGCCCCCAGATATGCAGCGAGCAGAGCAATAATGTGCCATAGCCCGTGAAGGCTGAAGTTGCTGTTTCAACCACATCAGTTTGTTATACATTTCGTCTTGATGGGTTTCTCCACTATGGTTTTCGTGGAGAAGACAACCTTCGGCGGTCTTGTCTCAAAGGCGGCTCAGTGCAGCACTGTCGTATATTCATACGCTGGTTTTCTCAGTTTGAATAAACCATTATGATTCGAAACCGCCCAGCGAAGGCAAAGAAAAACAACAGGAAATCAATACAAAGGGGACGTTTTGGTCAGAAGAGCCAATCTCCCAACCGTCTCAACCAGCAAGCGAGCACTCACACTCAGAAAGAAAAGAAAAAACATGAATAAGGGTTGCCTGTGATTCTGAACGTTCACTGCCCGCTTACAACGCTGCCCGAAGACTGTTTCATTTCCAATCCTCTTCCTTCATCAGAATTTGTATCAGAATCAGTTGCCTCGGCATCATGGTGTCCATTACCGTTGGGCAAAACAACACCGGAGTCAAGATCCTTCGCATTTTCATCACTTTGTGTTTCTTCTTCAGGACGAGCAGAGGCACTCTTTGGAAGAATTGATCCTAGAACATATGCGGCCACCGCTGTCACTCCAAAATAATCCAAAGTACGGCCGATAGTGGTATTTTTTCCCGCGAGAGCGTCAATTTTGTTCAAAAGGACTTTGACATGAGGAATTGCAATAACGTATTTAACAGTGCCGTCAACCTTCGCTACAATGAATCCTGTTGAGGCATTGAACTTCGACATAATTAAGTCAGTGACGCTTCGCCTGCTTGCGTCAACCGCAGCCACCGTCGCGGAACACTTCCCAGAAACCGCAGTTTTTGCAGTTTGTACAGTCGATTGAACGTTGTTGAAAACACTTGATTTTGCAGATTGAACATTGTTCACAATGGTGGTTTTAGTTGCATTCACGTTGCTCATAATAGTATCCTTAGTAGTCTGGGTAGTTACTTCAAGCTTGTGTGCAACGTTTTCAAAGATTTCAAAAGTTTGAGTTGATCCTTTCACAACTATTTTTCGAAGTTAGGATTCAACAATTGGTATAACAAAAGGGACACACCGAATGCCGGAACATAATCTTTGAGTCCTTGAAGTCCATCGACTCTCACTGCATCCACTCCGCTGAGCGCTTGATTTACGAGTTTTACGGCAGTTGGCGGAGTGTAAGCAAGGACGACATCTGAAGTGGCAACAACTGCGCGAGACGCGAGAGAGACCGTGTCTTCATATTTTTTGGACACTACGCAGAAGAAGATGAGAAAAGAGGCGATAAGTGTTATCGTGACATTTTTTGATTTTGTCCCAAGGATCAGTGGAGATGCACATGGGGGGGTATCAACGTTGCAGGAGAGACACCAGCATTCTCCAGAAACTCGAGAAACGGGCATGAAAATAGACGAGCCTCACCTTGAGCGCGAACCCCTTCCGCAGCGGCGAAAGTGTCATTTTTCAGCGAATCAAAGCCATTCACAGCGCGTGCGGTGGCTTTGCCGGTGTAGTCAGTCAAAGAGGTGGTCTGCTCCATAGCGTACTCGGCGACTTGTTTTGCGCTGAGTGGCAAATATGGATCGAGGATCTGAGCAGATCGGTGGCTTTGAGAATGAAAACGTGCGAGCCAAGCACCCGTGTTCGACGGGGCGGGCAAAGACGACAGAGAGATATGCGCGGAAACACACGCACCTGGGCGACGTCCTTAGCTGCGGAGATGCCTGCATCGAGCAGAGCCTTGGGGGCGGCGGTGGCCGACGACAACATGGACTTGGACTGTGGCTGTTCAAGAGCGACGGGCATTTCTATTTTGCTTTTCTTCATATTCGGAACGCGCTTCCCAGCCGTCATACTCACTCACAGGACACGCACCGCTTACGACGTGGCACACACTTTCGCCTGTTTTCTTTCTGCCCTCGCTTCCCTCGCGTTCGCTGCGGTGCGTCCCATTGCGCGTCCCGTGGCGCGTCCCGCCCGTCGCCTGCATCGCCGCAGCACTTCGGAAGTGCTGCTGCTTATTCTTCGCATCACTGAGTTGAACTTGAGCTTGCAAGGGACCCCACAAACCCATTTTCAGGTGAGGAAAAACACGCCAATAACGTGGGCTAATTTGCTTAGACAGAAATGAATGCATTGCCCAATTGACTACATGCGACGTATCAATTAATTTTCGATCCTCACGTATTCGTAGTGAAAGAAGGACGAGTACGGGCAAACTAACTGGAACTATGCATATGTTAGTAATCAAATCAAATTCATGGAAATTAATTTACCAAGACTGGTTCGGAAATTTATTCCAGCACTTCAATCATTTTGAATGTTGAAAAAATTTGTCTTGTATTTTCATCGAATTTAACAATCAGTCGCAGTTTCGATAAAGAACTGAGAAATGTCAGACAAAAAAAATTTGTGCAATGAACTTACTCTCGAAACAAGTCATCTGGCAGTCACTGTTTTCCTTTCAAATCGCCCTTACACAAAACACGATGACGTGCACTTCGATCTGAGCTGACGCGCAATAGCTACAGCCGCATCTTGCAGGAAAACCCGGCTAATTTTTTGCGGCGTTTTGGGGTTCTCAGTCGAAATTTGTTTAAACACGGAGGGCACTGGTGCAGTTTCTGCTTCTTCTACTGCATTACAGTGCATTTAATTCACAAGTGCAGACGGACAGTACTGTCCTGATTGACCACTTTGATCCTTCTTGGTCTTGGACGGTCTTTTTGTTTGTACCGTAATACTGACTGGATTGGCCAGAAGAATGGAACTTGTGGGAGCACTGAAGAAATTTCAAGAGTTCCGGAGATTTGCCTCCAAACCGTATTACTCGGTTCGCGTGGTTGGCCACGCTGGTCAGCCGACGCACTTATAACTTGCTTAATGCCAGGTTGCCATCGTTCAATCCAGACGGTACAAAACTTGTTTGCTGTGTGTGGAACTTGAATAAAGGTCCTTTCGAGGTCTACATATAGATGTCGCAACCAACAACAGACAAATGGTGGAAATGTCACTACCAGTGTTTTGTTCTCCTTTGCAGCATCTGTCTTTTTACTAGTCTTTGCTTGAATGATATCCAAAGGAAAAAGGAATTGCACAGTCATAAAGTAATCATCCGTTCTTTCATTAGAGAAAGTGGCGTCAGGAACTAAAATTTTGCTTCGGCGTTTCAAAAACATGTCAGCAAATGCCACTTCCTCGGCAGCCGCCGCCGCACTTGCGGCTGCGATCGCTTCACTGAATCCAGCGCAACAAGCTGAGCTGTCAAGCTTGACAGCAGATCAGATTCAAACCTTGCTGCATGCTCCTGCGAAGGTCATGACTCAAGCCCAGTTGCTCACTGTTTTGGTTTACGTGTATTCATGCGGAGTTGTGCTCTGTGGCGCCGTTGTCCTGGCTGCTGCTGTGAATCGCAACCGTCTTCTGCGAACTTCGATGGACCGTATCACTATGGGGCTTGTGCTAGTCTGCTTTATTTGGTCTGTCGTTCGAGCAATCATTCATGCAATGCAAGGCTTAGGCTCATTGGACTTGGGAAATGCACCTGCTGCAGCGTTCTCAAACATTATGATCGTGCTCATTTTTGAGCTCAACAGCCACCTTGCCATGGAACGATATTTCCAGATCAAAGAGCATCCTTACAAGCAAATCATATATGGCGGTCTATGGTCTTTCTTTGCTGTTACTGTTGCTCTGATATTCTGGGTGTTTTCGACGTCTGTAAGTCAGGGAATCAGTGAGAGAAATGAATTAAAATTTTCCCCAAAAAAATTAAGGCAACTAGCGACGGTATCAAACCCGACAAGAAGCCTCAGCAAACTGTGTGGATTGTCATGCTTTGCTTGCAGTACGTTGTGACGTCGCTGCTCATGGCCTGGTTTTATACTCGAACATATCGCTACTCGGCAAGGCAATTCAAAGAAAACCCCGCGTTGGCCGAATTCTTCATTAGAGACAAGGACGGAATGAAAGAGAGTCCAGAGACGCTGAAATTGGTTCGCTTGAGGATCGAGCGGCAAATCCTTACCAAATGCCTCATTCTGTCATTAACAGTCATGATTTTCTACGCGCCGTTTTTGTCGTACCAAATCCAGTCGTACGCTGTTGGCGCCATTCCATTTTTTGATCTCACTGGGCTCTATTACACGATCGGAGTCATCATGATCGCAGCGGACGTCAGTTTGACTGCAATTCTTGTGATTGCTTTCAAAAAAGAAGTGCGGGACTCTTTTGCATTTTGGAAGTCATTCTAAATAAACACATGTTTTTATTTCATATATCCTTTTTTTTTCTCTCTATCTTGTCCATGTGAAACAACGCCTGACATCGCTGAAATGCTGATTGATAGACTGCACTCTGCCGGAATGATCCAGAACGTGCCAACAGCACACCGGTCACCTGAATAGTACAATGATAGGGGCGCCGTGCTATTTTTTTGATCCGACGTATTCAAAAAATTGCAGTACCTTTCATTCGAGCCCATGTGATGATATTAGCATTGAAATTGCTTTCATAAAACATATTAAATGCCGCGAGTACTGTATATAAGAGCTTATAACACAGTCTTACTCGTTGGGCACTTTCTGCTAAATTTGATCAAAAGTACTTGAAAACATACTCATTATCATTTTCAAGAGCAACGCAAGTTTGTACAAACAAAATGGTTACATCATCTCTTGTATTCAACGGTGTCGTCAGAGAAATTGGGCTGGATGGAGTGATTGTATTGGAATCCCAGTATTTTCTTTTTCCTTGGATTCAATGAAGACAAACAACTGGCATTCACAATTCCAAAACGCTTTGAATTCTCCGATTGATTAAAACCAATTCGTGCTTCTTAACTCAACGGCTCCGTGAATTTACTTCCAAGAATATTTCGGGGTACTGGATCGCCGGCCCGTTTTTTGCTGTTGCGATGTAGCTGAGGATGAAGAATGCGGAAATGATAGTAGAACAGGATTCAGCTGAGAAGATGAAGCAGCTAACAAATAATAATAAAAAAGATCCTACAAGCTCTCTCAACCAATAAACATATAAAATCCGGTAGGCAGTACCAATCTTATACTTTTACATACATAAACAAAACCAAAGCAATCGAAAAATGAAACAGACGAGACATGGTTTCAACAACCCAAGTCGCATGACGCCTGGGCCAAAGCTACACAAATATCATCCCATGAAGTTGCGCAGCAGTGCGAGTCAATTTCGCAAATAGTGGTGACACAGCTGTCACATCCATCCGAAAGCACTTCGCCACTTTCGCATACGCTGTGGCTGCACGCGATCGGGATACTCACAATTGCGTTCGCTGGTGCTTTTGTCGCTGTCGTTGTCTTTCTTGTTGTTGTGGTGGTGGTCCGCCTCGTGGTTGTTGTAGTTGTTGTCGTGGTTGTTGTGGTTGTCGTGGCAACGGGATGCACTGCTTGCGCGAAGCCCAGCCTGCTGTTGGCAATGTCGAACACGGTGTACGCAGCACGCAGGAATGTGTCCCCAAAGATATATTGCACGGAACCCGAATTGCCGGGCCCTATTCGGCCGATTCCGCTGAAGCACGAGCTTCCCCATGAAAGCACGTATATGCTGGGCGGAATCAGAATCCGCACGGAACCAAACCCGACAATGATCGCTGGTCCGGATTTCCGCACAGCGCATGATATCGCGTACACTCCTGAGCTGCTCGAGTACGCCTGTGCACCGATTGCCGAATTGATTGCATCGCTGATTCCGTTCGGGGCCAGCAGAAGCGACGTGCCGGTGTCCGCGATTGCCCACGTTTCTGTGATCGCGATTGAAGTGCTGCCAATCAC